>PVKA01009538.1:8892-68116 GCA_004027165.1 Ctenomys sociabilis | reverse complement strand
AGAGCAAAAACAGATCGCAGGTAGAACCGGAGCTGAGGAACAGCTTTGATTTTTACTAAATCTGTGAGTCCACCACTTTCTGATCCACCTTGTGCTGCTCTGAAATCTGGTATCTCTCTTTCTCACCCTCTGGTGTCTGGGCTTTCACAGCTTCTTCTTGAAGTAAGCATCAGTGAGGTGTTTGGGGATTTTCACTTTGCTGATGTCAATTTTTGTACAGGTGGCAATGACAAATTTCTGGTGCGTTCTTCATAGAGGAACATGGTTAAGGCTAAAAGGCCCAGTCACAAGTAGCAAGCCACTGGCCAACTGCTTCAGTAAGACCACTGTCTTGCCTCTGTGACGCCTGGTGAGGATGATCAAGATGGTGCCAGGAGTGATGCTAGCTCAAAGTTTCCTCACATGCTGACAGAAGGATTTCTTGCCATGGCTCAGAGCTTTCGGGACACATCTTCACTAGGGTAGTATCTAGGCATTTTTCAAAGCTTAACCATCCAGCTACCTCCATTCTTGTCCCCACTGACCAGTTTTGTGATCACAGCAAGAACTTTTCCTTCTTTTTCTTCTCCACCTTTGATTTAGCATCTGTGTACTTTCTCTTGTACAAAACTTTTCTGGAATACATATCAGATCGGGAGTATCTACCAATTCCTCTAACCAGGACAGGATTTTGGCTGCAGTAGGGTTGCCCCTTCTTGAACTTTTTTGCCTACTTCACCTTACCCATTTTTACCAGTACCACTGGCAGAAGCGTTATTGGCTTTGGGCTTCTTCTCTTTATTATCTGGCTTCTCAGTTTTTTCACTGGCCATCTTGCAAGATGGGAAAGAGAACTAAGTTTTCCACTAAGCATGTTTTTTATTATGGTCAAAAGCTCTACAGTTATCTGAGAAATTATTTCTGATGTTTTTCTTTTTTTATTTTATTGAACTACAAATATCAATGAGACAGTTTCAAGACATATTAATGGGACATATTCGATAAATTAATACATTGGAAGCTGTTTGCATAATGTTTTGATATCATACAAAATGCGTACATGATATTATACTTACAGACATTATTATAGCAGATCTCTTATCAGTAAATTAAGAGTGTATCTTTTTACTTATTTTTTAAACCTGAATTATAACATAGATTCAATAATTAATACTTTTTACCTTGTTATTTTCCTAGTGGTTGTCCATAGTACTAGAAGCCAACATAATATCTTGTTCAACCACTATTAGTGCAAATCTTGCTTCTCATAGAATTATGTAGAAGCACGGCAGATTTATCCTAACTGTACTGTTTATACACACAAATAATGATTCTTCCATTCTATAACCCATTTTTTGTCTAGGCCTGTCAAAGATGGGCACTCCATTGTCATTAAACCAATTTAGGTAACTGAACTTGGAGACACAATCCAACACAGTCCAGCATTCCACAATAGTAGTGAGTTATCTTAAGAAGTTGTTGGCTGTAACCATTTACAAGTCAACTTATTATTATGGCCCCACGGTGTATACCTCATTTTTATACTTTTCTTCTGGATGGTTAAGACCGAGATAGAGCAAGACCTGTATAACAAAACATGTAGTTTTTGTTTCTGATGAGGTCAGTGAAGTTCCCTTAGAGTTTATCTTGTAATCCTGTACCTTACTCTGTAGATACTTTGTCCATGTGGATGAGTCATGGCCAATGCTTGACCAGTTTGCTCTCTGTGAGAGCCTGAGAGAAAGTTTTCTCTCCATGTGACTCTCCTCAGGTACACTATAGATCATTCATCTCCTTGCTCTGTGGCTCCATAATCTCCTTGTTCAGAAAATTTGGGGCACAACTGAGTTTCATGATGTTACAGTACAGGTTCAACTATGTCCTGAGTCTCTTCTGACCTTGAAAGGCTAGGGCCAAAATGTTGGCTGGTCTTGTGGCTCTTCTATTTCTCCAATTTTGATCTGTGAACTTAGGTTGTTAAACATCCAGAAGAAAAGCTTATTAGTATCCTGCAGCATATGCCGTTCAGTTTGCCCTGTATGACTCAGTTGTTTTTAGTTGTTGTATGTTTCTATTTGTACTTCTTCTTTTCGCTTCTTATACTACGGAGACTATACAATATTTACACATGTGGGTCTGGTTTATTTCACTTACGAGTGTTCAAGTGGCATCCACTTCAATATAAATGCTTCAAGTTTATCATTCTTAATAGCTGAGTAATAATTCATCATATAGAAATAACACATCTTTTTCAACCATTCCTCATGGCACAGACATCTTGGTTGTTTCCAAGATTTTGCTATCACAAATTGTGCTGCTATAAATATAGGTACACATATAACACTATGATATAATGTTTTCAGTTCCTCCCAGAAAATTCGCAGTAGGGTGATAGCTGGCTTGAATGGGATTTCCAGTCCCACTCTTTTGAGGAGTCTCCACACTGATCTCCACAATGGTTGTACCAGTCTACATTCCCACCAGCAGTGAAGAAATGTTCCCTTTTCCCCACAACCTCTCCAATATTTGTTGTTGGTTGATTTCCTTATGATAGCCATTCTTTCTGGAGTGAGGTGGTATCTCAGTGTTGTTTTTATTTGCATTTCATGAATGGCTAGCGATTTGGAGCATTTTTTCATATATTTATTCACTTCTTTAATTTTGTCCTCTGAAAAGTGTGTATTCATCTCAGATGTCCATTTCTGAATTGGGTCTTTAAATTTGAGGGCCCTGTTATATCTTAGTACTTTATATATTCTAGACAGCAGACCTTTGTCTGATTGCTTGTTAGGATTTTTTCAAAATTTGTGGGTTGTCTTTTCATTCTGGTGACAATTTCTTTTGATGTGCAGAAACTCCTCAAGAAGAGTTGATCCCAGTTGTTGATTCTTTCAAGTGTTTCCCATGCGAATAAATGTTTGTCCATAACCATTTCATCTACCCCTATGTCTTCAAGAGTTCCTCCTACTTTCTCTTAGAGGAGATTAAGTGTTTCTGTTTTAATGTTTAGATCTTTAATCCATTTTGACTTTAGCTTAGTGCATGGTGATAGAGCTGGGTCAAGTTTTAGTTTTCAGCATGTAGAAAGCCCTGTTTTCTAGCACCATTTGTTAAAGAGGCTATCTTTCTTCCAGTGAGTATGTTTGGCCCCTTTGTTGAAGATCAGATGGTTAAGTGTGTTCGCAGATGCTTCTGCATCTTCTAATTTATTCCATTAATCTTCAGGTCTATTTCGTTGCCAATACCTTGTTGATTTGATCACAGTGGCTTTGTAGTATAATTTCAAGTCTGGAATTGTGATGCCTCCTGCCTTGTCTTTATTGGCCAAGATTGCCTTTGCTATTGTAGTTCCAAATAAACTTTAGGAACGATTTCTCTAGGTCTCAGAGGTATGTTGGTGGCAGTTTGATAGGGATTGCATTAAATCTGTACAGCAATTTTGGGAGTATGGCCATCTTCACAATGTTGGTTCTTCCTACCCAGGAGCATGGAATATCTTTCCATTTTCTGAAATCCTCTATAATCTCTTTTCTTAGGGTGTTGTAATTTTCTGTGAAACGATCTTTTACTTCCTTGGTTAAGTGAATCCCGAGGTATTTCATTTTCCTCGGTGCTATTGTAAAAGGTATTGTTTCTATTGTTTCTCTTTCAGTGTGCTTGTTATCTGTGCAGAGGAATGCTATTGACTTTTGAGTGTTGATTTTGTATCCTGCTATGCTACTGAATTTCTGTATCAGTTCTAGTAGTTATTTGGTAGAATTTTTGGGGTCTTCCAAGTAAAGTATCATGTCATCTGCAAATAGTGATAATTTAACTTCTTTACCTATTCTTATTCCCTTTATTTCTCCCTCTTTTCTAATGGCTGTTGCTAAGGATTCCAAGACTATATTGAATAGGAGGGGTGATAGGGCACATCCTTGTCTTGTACCTGATTTAAGAGTAAGCGATTTCAGTTTTTCCCCATTTAGGATTATATTAGCTTTTGGGTTGTCATAGATGGCTTTTATAAAGTTAAGATAGAGTCCATCTATTCCAATGTTCTGTAGGACCTTGAGCAAGAATGAGTGTTGGACTTTGTCAAAAGCTTTCTCTGCATCAATTGAGATGATCATGTGGTTTTTAGATTTCAGCCTATTAATATAGTGTATTACGTTTATAGATTTTCAAATATTGAACCATCCTTGCATCCCTGGGATGAATCCTACCTGGTCATGGTGTATGATCTTCTTGATGATTTGCTGTATTCTATTTGCCAGGATTTTGTTGAGTATTTTTGCATCTACGTTCATGAGGGAGATTGGCCTGTAGTTCTCCTTTTTAGTTGTGTCTTTCCCTGGTTTTGGAATCAGTATTACACTTACCTGCAGAAAAGATTTTGGGAGGACTGCTTCCTTTTAAATTTCATTGAAGAGTTTGAGGAATGTAGGGATTATATCTTCTGTAAATTTCTTGTAGAATTCAGCTGTGAATCCTTTAGGACCTGATGTTTTCTTTGTTGGTAGGCTTTTTATTACATTTCACATTTCGTTGGCTGTTATTGGCTTATTGAGAGTTTTTATACCTTCTTGGCTCAGTTTTGGTAATTTGTACCTCTTAAGGAATCTGTCCATTTCTTCTGTGTCTTCTGTTCGGTGAGAGTAAAGATTCTTGAAGTAACTATTGATAATCTTCTGAATTTCTGCTGGGTCTGTGGTGATTTCACTCTTTTCATTCCTTATTGCATGCACTTGAATTTTTTCTTTCCTCTTTTTGATGAGGTTGGCTAGAGGCTTATAAACTTTATTTAGTCTTTCAAAGAACCAACTTTTTGATTTGTGGATTCTTTGAACTGTTTTCTTCACCTCAATTAATTAATTTTTGCTCTAATCTTTATGATTTCTTCTTGTCTTTGCGCTCTGAGTTTTGTTTGCTCTTCTTTTTCTAGATGTTGGAGGTGCAACATTAGGATGTTTATTTGTTCCTGTTGTGTTTTCCTAATGTGTGAGTTCATAGCTATGATTTTACCTCTAAGAACTGCTTTCATCACATCCCATAAATTATGGTAAGTTGTGCTTGAATTTTCACTGAATTGTAGATATTGTTAAATTTCTTGTTTAATTTCTTGTGTGACCCATTGATTGCTGAGTAGGGTTTTGTTTAGTTTCCATGAATTTATCTGGTATTTCTGGTTTCTTTTATCATTTATTTCCAGTTTCATTGCACTGTGGTCAGATAATATGCATGGGATAATTTCTATTTTCTTGCATATACTTATGCATAAGCTCTGGACTAGTATGTGGTCTATTTTGGAAAATGACCCATGTGAAGCTGAAAAAAATGTGTATTCAGCTGTGGTTGGGTGAAACACTCTGTATATGTCCACTAGATCCATTTGTTCCAAGCTCTGGTTCAGTTATTCTACTTCCTTGCTAATTTTTTGTCTGGTTGATCTATCTTTTTCAGATAAGGGGGTGTTAGGGTCTGGTCTTAGATATTAGGTTTTTAATGTCCATTAAGATTTGTCTTACATAGTTGGGTGCTCCTGTGTTTGGTGCATAGATATTTATGAGTGTTACCTCTTGCTCTTGAATTTTTCCTCTGACTAATATATAGTGCCCTTCTTTGTGTCATTTGATCCTTCTTGGTTTGAAGTTGAGACTGTCTGAGAACAGAATTACTACTCCTGCTTTTTTTGAGGTGCTAAGGCATGTAGTATTGTTTTCTATCCTTTGACTTCGAGCCTATGAATGTCCTTTTGTGTTAAGTGTGTTTCTTGTGTAAGCATATTGTTGGATTTTGTTTCCTAATCCACTGTGCCAGTCTATTTCTCTTAATTGGTGAATTGAGTCCATTTACATTGAAGCACTTATTCCACTGAGCCATCTCCCTGACCCCTTGATGGTTATAATTGATATGTGTTGACTTATGTTTGTCATGATATTTACCTGCTGTTGTTTACTCCTTTGTATCCTGTGTTTAATTGTCTTTCCTGTTTTGGGGTTTCCTTCTGTTCTCATTCATGCAGTTCTGGTCATTGTGGTCTCTCTCTAGAACATCTTTCAGAAGCCTGAAAGGATGGCTTTGTCACCATGAAATTCTTTAGTTGTTCTTCGTCGTGGAAGTATTTCACTTCTCCATCAAACTTGAAAGAGAGTTTTGCAGGGTAAAATAGTCTGGGCTGGAATTTGTTTTCATGCAGGACTTGAAGCACTCTGTTCCATGCTCTCCTTGCCTTCATTGTTTGTGTAGAGAATTCGGCTGTAATTCTGATGGGTTTTCCTTTGAATGTGATCTGCTTCTCTCTATCAGCTTTCAGTATATTATTTTTGTGTTGGATTTCTGGGATCTTGACTATTATATGTCTCGGTGTGTTTTTACTTAGGTTGAAGTTATTTGGTGTTCTGTATGCTTTGGATATCTGAATGTTGGATTGTTTCCTCATATTTGGGAAGTTTTCTGCTATTACTTCTCCCCAAATTCTTTTTATGTCATTTGTATTGACTCCTTCATTCTCATTGATACCAATTATTCTCACATTGCTCATCCTGGCATTATCTTGTAGGTGATGGAATATTTTTTCCTGCATTCTCATTGTTTTTAAGAGATCCTTTCTCACCTTTTCACTAGCCACACCTGCATCTTCAAGATCTGAAACTCTGTCTTCACTTTCACTCAAATGGTTTTGTATACTTGTGATTGATATTTTTAGTTCTTCTATATCTCTTTGACTCTGTTTCATGCATTCTATTTCTTTTCTGTATTGCTCATTCAAGGAATCCCTCATATTTCTGATCCCCTCAATTTTTTTTTATCCATGTCCTCTTTAGAGGTAGTTTATTAATTCTTTTCTGCAGAGTTTCTTCCAAGTTGGGTTTCCTCTGTGTATTTCTGGACTTGTTTCTCTATTTCAGATGCTATGATTTCAAAGAATTCTTTTTTTTCAAAGAATTCTTTTTTGATTTCAGAAATTATTTCTACTTTGAGTTCCTCATGACCTTTCTGCTATTGTTTCTTTGCTTCAGACACTGTCAATCCATACGTTTCAGCTGGAATAGTGCTCTCTGCACTTGTTCTGGATGAGCATTGGTTTTCCCCCTGATGTTTCTGAATTTGATTCTTTATTTCAGATGCTATGTATTCAGATATTTCTGTTTTTATTTGAGGAATTAATTCTCATCTGAGTTCCTCTATTCCTTTCTGCTGTTGTTCCTTTGCTTTCATTTCTGTTAATTCATTCATTTCAGCTGAGCTTGTGTCCTCTGCACTTACTGGTGGACTTCAGGCCTGAGATTGCATTTTTCTCCTTGTTTTTGTCATTTTGTATAGCACTGACCTCTGACCTTTGGTGTAGAGCTTTGGTGCAGGTATAACCTTAGCGTGTAATGAGATTTGGGTGCTAGTCTATTAAGTTTGAGATTATCCAGTTATGCCTGTCCTGAATTTAGCTGTTGTATTCAGTTCCTTTCTGCTGCAGCTCCTGTGTTTTCCCTCTGTTGGTTCCCTGGTCAGGTGAGCATGAACTGAACCAGGATGCAGATTGAGTAGTGAAAATTCCCACTATTTTGGCTGGCTTTGGGGCAAGGATCCAGAAAGTTGCCAGAGTCAGCTCTCCTGTGTCATGCAGGTCACTCTCTAGGTGGGCGGGCCTGGGCTTTGGTGGGTCTGCTGGGCTCGCAAAAGGGTTAGTGTATGTTCTTATTCACTGGGTAGGCTGTGCCAGGCCAGCCAACCTGTGCTGGATCCGGGCCACGGGCCGGAACCAGAGAAGGCTGGGAAATGTCCCTCCGGCGTGGTAGGCCTGGAGCTCTCCACTCACAGAACTTTGATGCCCAGGGAGTCAGGGAAATTCCCACTTGCTCAGGGGGCTTTTGGGCAGGGGATCCGGGGAGTTTCTGGTGAGTGGGCCCTGAGGTTTCAGGCCGGTCACTGGCTTGGAGGGCTTGGGGATGGCGATCGGGTAGCGTACGTGGGAAGAAGCCAAAGGCTATCCCTCAGACTCACCACACACTCCCTGATCTGGGAAGCCTGGTGAGTCATGCAAATTCTCATTCACTGGGAGGGCTTGGGGCGGGATCCAGGAGGCTGCTGGAGTGGGCCCCTGCTGTCTCAGGCTCCTCTCTCTGGCTGGGCGGGTGTGGGCGGGATCGAGGAAGATCTCTGATTTTTTTCTACTTCCTCCTTCATTTACTTTGTTGGTTACCACTTCAGAGAGGCCAAGTGGATGGCTTTTGGGTTGTCCTCACTGTCCCCTGCATCTTCCTTTAGTGAATTGGATATTTGGGGTTACATCTTGTTTAAGTGTCTTTTCACTTTTAGTATTTAAAGTTTAATTCCTGGGTTGATGTTTGTAAGTTGCTTTAGTACTTGTATTTAGAGTCCTTAAAAACTGCCTTTTGGTGTGTTCCAGGAGTAGCTGCCTTTTGAGTTTTGAGTCTGTTGCGAGATCTTTTTTTTTTTCTTTTGTATTTTAGGGAAGGGTCTACAGGGTGCTCAGGGTCTCATTACTTGATACGGCTCATAGTGACCCACCTGTTTACAGCCTCCTAAGTGCTGGAATTATAGGTGCACACCACCACACCCCATCTCAATTGCCATTTCAGCATGCCCCTGCCCTGGGGGCGGGGCCAGAACAGCAGGCCCAGAGATCTAAACCCCAGCCCCTGTGCCTGTTTGCAGGTGATTTAATTCACTGAGCTATTTGGCCAGTCAAATAGCTTGTTGCAAGATTTTGCCTCTGGAATTTATTGAAGATAAGAAGTTGCTGCTATTTGGCCTCTTTGGCAGTGGCTCATAGTATTTTCTATGACCCTTAGGCAATCTAGTCTTAGGTTATGAGGAAGAACAGTTCAATAGAACACTTTGGTTAAAGTGGCACAGTCAGCAGTAACAATAGCATCAAATACTGCCTAATGACAAAGTGAGGTAACCATCAATTTTCCATCTTTAGCCATATGAACTAGATTTGTGGTTTAAATTTAAAACAAACCAGAAAATTGAATGTCGTAAAGAACCCCTCAGTATGCCAATTTTACCTTCAGGGTGGAAAATTTAAAAGGGGTTAAGGGAAAAACAGAGAGAAAGAAGAAGAGGAGAAGATTAGAAGGAAGCCTGGGGAACAAAGGAAGCTTTGGGAAACTGGTGCAGAAGATAGGAGAAAGAGAGAAAAGGAAAATGGAAGGAAGAACAGAGCAGAGCAACAACCACAACTAGAAACAGCATTCATGCTCACATAAAAACAAGATCAAGCAATGACAAGAAAATAAAGGAAAGAGAGAGGAAAACAAATATCTACTTCAAAGTTTGTCTGTGCTGCCATTGGTCGACCATGTGTGGAGTCAAATTCATGTTAATTTAGCCCAGAAAGCCAGCAACAGCTTTAGGCTGGGGTGGGGTATGACCTCGAGGAGCCTACACCTTTATTGCCCCTGAAGTTGATGCTGGTTTCTGGCCACTGGTGCATCTTCTGTGGGTTGAATTAAGTAGAGCAGCTAGTTGCAGCCGGCAGTTGTTCTGAGTTCCTAGCTCAGTTAGCTCCTTGCAGAGGTGGTTCCTGGCCTATGATCTTTTGCTGAATCAGTGTCACGTACTCAGTGTCACGTACCAGTCCACTGTGTCCACTGCTCCTTTGTGCTGCTACATATCACTGCGAAGGCCACTGTGGTCACCAGCAGTCACAATGTATCCAAAAATTTGAACTGCTCCTCCTGAACAGTGAACCCCGACTCAGGCAGAAGGTGCCACCCATCACTTCCTTCTTCTTTGTTGAAGTTTTTCCTCTTGGCTCTTCCTATGGGCCTCAGTTCTCACTTCAGATCCTTCCTGGGCCCAGGAGACCCACTTTCCTCCTTCTTTCTCCTGCATTGCAATGTTCTTGTGTCAGAACGTCAAATCTCAGAGCGGTTGTTTGTTTGCTGCTTACCACTCCACCCTTTTCCTGAAGTATTACTGAAAGAAATTAATTGTGTTTGAGTTGCGAGATTATGAGAGAGTGAGAAATGAGTCTGAAGTGGAAAGAAGGGCCAAGATTTTCCTGCAGTCCTTGCTGGATGCATTGATGAATTAGGTTCTTTTCCTATGAGCAATGAAGATGTGTTCTTAATTGCATTGAGTCAAATTTGGGCAGCTATAATAAATGCTCTATAAGTTGGGAGGCTTGTATACAACAGGCATTTCTTTCTTAAATTTAAGAGGCCGGTGGCTGTGCAATCAAAGTGGTTTCTGTGTCTGGTTAGGGCTTGCTCTCTGGTTCACAGAGGGCAGCATCTCAGTGTTCTTACCTGGTGAAAAGGCCAGCACGTGTCGGGGCCTCTTTTGTAAGGGCACTAACCCCAGTGAAGGCACTGACCTTATATAAGAGCAAAAATCCCCTATAAGGGCACAAATCCATTTGGAGGACAAACCCTAATCATTTCTTAAGGGCCTTATCTCTTAATATTATCACACTGTGGATAATTTTTAGCATATGAACTTAAGGCGGCAGGGAAGCACTCAGCCTACAATAAGGGACAATGAGAAGTTATATGACTGTATGCGTAGTTTTGCAAAAATTACAAGTATGTGGTTTAGATCTTTTTAGAAACCCATTTGTTTTACAATAAAAGTGTAAAGCAAATTTTAAAATTGCAGAGGAAAAAAAATAGAAAAAGGAAAGCATAAGAGACCTGGAATTCCAGAACCAGTTGATCTTCCAGCGTGTCCTTTAGAGCACAACCACCCTCACAAATGCTTTGTTTGCTCTGGTGCTCACGATTCTGGGCTTAATAATCCATGCAGCCCTCAGGAAAACACAAGGAGCAGGTGCTGTTTTGGTCCCTATTTTAGAGATGAAGAAATTCAGGCACAGAAAGGATAAATTTCTTCTCTATATCACATGGCTGCCAAAGGGGGAACGGTGAGTCAAACCAGGAAATCTGAACCACTTCCCATGCATTAATACAATATATTATATTTGACTTTCACTTTTATGGGAAATGTTGGGGATCAAGCCTGCTAGGCAAGCACTCTACCACTGAGCTACCTCCCCAGCCCTTTCACATTTTTCTGTACTGATATTTGTCAGTGAGACACTCACAGGTCTGAATGGAGAATGACATGTAAAATATTACTCACTTGGTATTAACTTTTAAAATACATAAATCCTTTCCCCAATTTCAAAAATGATAATATTGATGTGCATATTGCTGTCTTTGTTTGAAGCAGCTATCATTTAAGAAGGACCATATACCTGGATTGGTTGATTGCTCTGACCTGTCCATAGTCACCTATCAGAAGTGTAGATGCATAACCCAAAAAGGGCCAATCGTAGCCCTTGAATTAAATTACATCTATGGAACATGAGTCATGTGGGTGCAGGGATGGGCTGCCGGTGACCATCGTTCTTGTCCGTTGAACTGTATGACAGGAGAAAAGGTGGTCAACATAAATAAAAGTAAACCAACAAAAGTAAAAAACAAACAAACAAACAAAAAAACAAGCACATCTTTTTAAAACAGAGAAAGCTGGCCAGTGGGAGTGAGAATGAGAATGTGGGAGTGAACTCTGGTGAGTTGTTTGAGGTCCTCGAACTGGCTGTGCCAGAAAACTCACTCTCGGCCTTTGTAGTCACCCAAGCCATAAATTTCCATAAGATGGTTCAAGCCGTTGTTTTGTTCTTTACAACTGAATGAAATCATGGCATGGGGGCTAGAAACAGGCCACTGCCAAGGACACATGAAACCATGACAAGCTGGTTGAGTGTAAATGTGGCACGGGACCGTGAGGACTCTCCTACGAAGTGCAGGGAGCTGACAGTCCCTGTCGTGTTTTCTGAAACATACGGTTTAACGGTCACCTCTTGTTTCTTCAGACTAAGATCAGGTGCCTGCTCAGATGAGCACTTTAGGGGAATCATCAAAATTTCTGGCTGTTGTCTGCTTCTTGCATGTCTTTCAAGAAAAGGAAAAGCTTTGGTATAAATTGGTCCCTCTGAAAGCAGGAAGAAAATAATATATAACTTCATTAAGAGAAACCTTCCTCCTGTTTGGATGTGAGAATAATTTAAGACTGCTGTGGTTCAGATAATCAGGCAGCTCGAGGAACTGCAAAAGCTAATATCCACGCCCAAGCTGAAGCCAATGTAGCAGAAAGTAGAAGGTGGAAGACAGAAGGGGATATGACTGGGGCTTAGGAGGAATTGACGGAAGTCTGAACCTTTAAGCCCTTGCCTGAACTATCCTGCTGAGAACTTGCTGGTGGTGAAGAAAATAATTCATTCCATAATAAAGAGCCAATCAATAGGATTCAGCATAGGCATAAGGCTAGATTAGTTCCAGCTCAATGTCTCAGTCTGAATAATTAAGAAGTCTTACCTGAGGGTTAATACAGAATGTGAAGGAACAAATATATAAAGAATCTGGCCCATAACCAAGGACATGGCTTTCTGAGATTATTCACCTGCAGAAGTATGCTCAAATCATAGATGCCCGGGGTTTTAAAGAAACCATAGTCTGAGATGGCCAGAGAAATGCCAACCCTAGGGAATTTGGGGTTGCTGGGTTTCTAAGGCAATAAGACAACAAGGAAGAAGGATGCTAAAAGATAGAACTTCCAGAAGGGATTCCCTCCTTGCATGTGTTTCAGGCACAGCATTGGAGAATAGTCTTGGGGGACCTTTCTGCAGAACAAAGCCTTGGGGGGGGGGAATAAAATGCTGCCATTGTCAAGGTGGCAGACATTAGATGTAGACACTTTTGTAATTACATGTGTGGAGGTGTGAATATTTGGTAAGCAGTCAGGAGAGGGATGTAGTTGACATCTGTATGTAGTTCAGCCCTTTACGGTCTGTGAAGGAATAATCTTTCTCCTATCTCATTAGATTCTTGTGGGATTATTAATCGTAGTACATCTCCTAGCTGTCCAAGTAGTGAGTGACCCAGGCCTGACTAACGATGGCCCAACTCCTTGCCCATGGTGAATGACATTACAGAAGTGCATATCACCAGGGAATTTTGATGAAATTTTAAGTCTCATAGATACAAGGTGTCTATCTCCCATTTGAATTGTATGCAAAACAATGTAGTATAATGTAGGCTTGTAGTTTTTTCCTTGCCCATGTTTCCTGGGATTGAGGAGAGTAGATGAAGTACACTCTTTGGAAGAGTGGAAGAGGATGTGGACACTGTGGGACAAGACAAAGTGAAGTGAGGAGGGGATAGGGCGAAAGAGAGAAAGGGAGAATGACATTATTTGAACTCTGTTCCTAAACATGCTTTGGAGGTTTTGTGAGCAAATATGTTCATTTATTTCCCCTTAAGCTACCATGTGTTTTCTTTCACTTGCAACTAAGAATTGTAAAAACTGGATAGAAATCTTGAGTTACAATGTGTGCTGCCCAAAATTTTGTGCCTTCTGCTTAATTTCTTTCCAACATATAATAATGCGCTCCAATCAGCTATGAAAACTGAAATATTCCTGATTTCCCATCTTCTGTGCAATTTATTATCTGTTTGAATGTTTGAAGAGTTTTATGATTTGTGTTTATGTTAAAACACACTGGGGGCTGGGGATTTGGCTCAGCGGTAGAATGCTTGCCTAGCAAGCTGAAAGCCCTGAGTTCGGTCCTTGGCACCAAAAACAAAACATAAATCTCTCCTGAAAAACAGTTTAACCAAAAAAATACAGTAATAAAAAAAACAAGGCAAAAAACACACTTAGTTGTAAGTTCATGTATTCTATCATCTATCCATCTATCTATCTATCTATCTATCTATCTATCTATCTATCTATCTATCTATCATCTATCTATCATCTATCATCTATCTATCATCTATCTACCTGATCTATCTATCTAGTATCTACTCTTTTCTCTGAAACATTATACCTGTGAAACTTGAGGTGTAATTTTCTAATTCACAACTTTGTTCAGTTTGTTTTTGAGTATGTTTTTATTCCACTTGCCTTGCTGTCTTTTACCTGAAAATACACATGTTGGATCTTTATAAATTGCAAAAGGTGGAAAACACCCAGAAAAATATCAGCTGAAGGGCCAGGGAGATGGCTCAGTGGAATAAGTGCTTCCCTAGCAAGCACAAGGGCCTGAGTTCAATCCCTGGTTCCTCTGGAAAAAAAAAAAAAAAAAAAAAATATATATATACACACACACACACACACACACACACACACACACACACACACACACACACACATATATACCAACTGACAACCCAAAGAGCATCCGCTAGTGAAGAAAAAGTAACTACCTAGCTTCTGGGTTAGGATGGATCTTTCACTATTTAGCACAGTTCCATGAATTTGAAAATGTCTTCATTTCTACTATATTTGTACATTTTAGCTCCTTTAAACTAATAAATATCTTTAGAGAAATTTTATATGCTAGATGCCATTTGGTGCTAGAAATCTTCTTTTGACCTAAAAGCCAGGTGAGAACATGGCATACTATGTGTTTCCAAGAGACATTCAGTTAATTCAGGAACCAGCATTACTAAGTACCTTTTATTTGCCAGTCACTGTGCTTGGTAGGTTCAAAAGTTGAATAAGATGCTACTCTAATTTCTAAAGATACAACCCTCTAGCTGGGTAGGTAGGCACCTAAAACAATGAATTATAAAGGACTGATGTTCAGACAGGGCACACCTGATAGGGAATGACGTGCGCACTAAAGCAGAGCCCCTGTAGTTGATCAGGTCACAGCAAACCTCAGAAACAAGTTCCTCCCATCTGCCCAGGAAGTTCAATGGATATCCTACAGCTGACTGAGTCTCCATCTCACAGGCAATTCTTTTCATTTCTTACTAGCTATGTAGGGAAATTTTCTAAGTCTGAGGAAGTGAATATGGAAATAAGCTATCGTGATTTATAATACTGCACTAAGTACAGGGTCTCACTGTGCAGCTTGGGTTGACCAGAAAGGTCAACCCATTAGGATCATTGCCGTTAGGCTCCAATCTGGCCATCCTCAGTCTTCAGGGAGTACGTCCTAAGTCACCTAGCAAGTCTCCCTCTGTACCTGGGTGCAAATAATCTCTTGTGCCTGCTTAACAACAGGACATCAGGTTAAACTGTATTTTTTTTTTCCTGAATTTTCCTGCTCATAATCTTTGTAACCAGCCCAGAAATTCAGAGTTTAAGTTGTTTAATAAATGAGTTCTCCCCATCAAACACACACACACACACACACACACACACACACAAATGACTGATACACACATGATACATACAATGTGTATCAGGAGAAGGCCACATGGGAGGTATGGGCATTTGTATTAAGCTCTGTAAAATCAGCAACAGTTTATCAACTAGATTTGGTTTATTTCACTTATGAGTATATGTTCAAGTGGCATCCACTTCAGTATAAATGCTTCAAACTTATCATTCTTAATAGCTGAGTAATACTCCATTCTATAGAAATACCACATCTTTTTCAACCATTCTTCATGTGATGGACATCTTGGTTGTTTGATAGATTTTGCTATCACACATTGTGCTGCTATAAACATAGGTATACATATATCTCTATGATACAGTGTATCCAAATCCTTTGGGAAAATTCCCAGTAGGGGGATAGCCGGCTTGAATGGGATTTCTAGTCCTATTCTTTTGAGGAGTCTCCACACTGACCTCCACAGTGGTTGTACCAGTCTACATTCCCACCAGCAGTGGAGAAGTGTTCCCTTTTTCCCACAACCTCTCCAACATTTGTTGTTGGTTGATTTCCTTATGATAGCCATTCTTTCTGGAGTGAGATGGTATCTCAGTGTTGTTTTTATTTGCATTTCACGAATGGCTAGCGATGTGGAGCATATGGAGAAGAGACACCAGTGCTGTTCTTTTTATCTCTGGCCTGTGCTCTCGTAACGGTATCACTGGGGCTCAGCCTACATATTTACATTTTGTTTTAGAATTTTACACCACTGCTGTTAAATATCATAGTGTTTTCTGCTAAGTGACAGATCTGCCTGTGTAGGATTACAAGGGCAGCTCTGCCTCTCTCTGGGACAGTTTAATTTTTTTCTCTGTACTGAGAATGGGGTTGCTATGTTCTCACACATTTTAATTTGCTTGTTTATTATACTATAATATTTATGTAATTTTGAAGAAGTGATTATTTACATAATCAGAAAGTGGGAAAGTAACAAGATATGCTAGTCTAAACTTTCTGTCTTTACTGTTGCTTTATTGCTAAGAAGACTACACAGTTAAGTAGAAACTGGAGAGAAATAATAATAATGATGATAACTGAGCAGCACAGTACTAGTAATTTATAAGATGTTTTTATAAACATCATGACATTTCATGTTCACAAAATCTTCTGAGTCTATTATTATGATTATATCCTGTTTGTTAGTGAGGAAATTAAATTTTAGCAATGCCAAGTTATTTGTTTAAGGATAAAATACTAAATCTCTGGACTTTCTGTACAGTTCTTTCCCTGTTGCACAATGACATTTCACTGCTTTTTGTTTGTTTAACTGAGTTCTAGTTAAAAATACATTCTAAACTAATAATCTTTTTTTTAAAAAAAAAGTTTATCAAATGATAAACTTATGTCTCATATAATCCATTTCACAATTGATACTTCCCATAATACACTACTTTGTAGTACTATCTGGTTGGTGTTTCTATGATTTGTATTACCTGAGTAAAAATATTTGTTCCTGCTCAAAATCTAGGGAATTCCTTTTGCTCCCCATTTTCTGTGACTTCTCTGAAGCTCACCCAACTGTTAGCTCTTTCCTGTCTCTCTCTGGCAGACTGCCAGATTTCATTTATCATGCCTTAGGCTGTTCTGTTCAGCCACTGTGGCAGAATTTCCACAAAAATCTTAACAGTATATTGCAATGTGAGTAGCCCCTGCCTCTAATGCTTTCTTTCTCTTCTTTTAAAAATAATAATGAAACCCTGTCTTACTGTATTTCCTGTTTCAATAACAGATTACTTGCGATCGAGTAATTTACAAAAAAAAGAAAAAAAAAAAGGATTGGAAATCAAAGATTTCATTCAAGTGAGAAAAGAGTCCATTTGTGAAGGCTTCTGGTCCATGACCCCAAACTGTCCCATGAAGCCCATCTCCTTGTATTACTGCCCCATGAAAGAATTAGACTCAATGTGAAGTTGCGTGCAAAGTATATGCAAATGGTAGCAGCCCTCATTTAATGGGATGGGCCATTCCACCTTTCTTCTACAAATGGCCAGGCTTTTCTGGTGTTAGGAGAAACAGATCGTAAGCAGTGAAAGACACTTCTACTCTTTGGCGAGGTAGTCCTGTTGCTTGCTATATCCCGCGCTCCTTCAGTCCCCACTTGGTCCCTAATAGGAGTGGAGTGGTGTCCACTATCTACCATTGGCTGCTGAGACGGGGTTCCCTGTTTGAGGCCTAACCAAGCCACTTTCTGCTTGGCTCATTGTGGGCAAAATCATGAATCTCATCTGCAAAATGGGATCTCATTGCACGTATCTATTTGATGAAACTGAGAAGATAAAATTAGATGAGAATGTAAATTGCCTAGAGCGGTGCTAGCACACAATGTTAACATCTGCATTTGTTCTTCCTATAAATAACTCTTTAACTGAATTTTCTTTTTGCCACTATGCTAGTCAAGCAGTTGACTGTCTCAGATTCACCCAAGTTCTCCATCTCTTGAAATAATACAAGCCAGATGCTTTGTTTTTGCCTTAGTTCTGTATTTCTTGAGCAACTTGATCCAATTCTCACTTCCTAAATATTTTTACCTATTCTTCTCAAGAATTTTGTGGCACTTTGAGGTTGGAGCAAATAATCTCTTTGGGTTATTCCTCTGATATGTTTAGTCATTTTGTATTCTCATAGAAGTTTGCTAATCTCATTAACCAATTCCCAAAATGAAAATATTACTTAAGATTATAGAGAAACTGGTGTCTGTCACTTTACTGCTATATTGTCTAATTAATTTTGTCTCTGTTCTTAGAAAATGTAATCAAGGAAATATCTTCAGTGTTTCTTCATATTATTCATAATAATTTATAGGCTGATTGCTTACTTTCAGTTTTACTACCTTTGTTGAAGGGCAGTCCAGTTCTTCCAAATCTAAAGCTTACTTTTCCATTCAGGATAATCACTATTTAGCAAACACTTATTGATAACAGTAATTGTAAATAAATTCTAGGATTCAAGAACACTAATGCAGACAAGAGACTTCCCATCCTTCAGAAATTTCACAATAAGTGAATTATCACTTTCTTTAAAAAATACTCATATCTTTTTATTTTATAATCATGAAACTTAGCTTATTATGAAATGAGCATATAGTCCTGTATCCCTGTATTATCTTAAAGCCTATATTAAAATAGAAAAATTAATTACTGGAAGTGGTTTGTGACTTGGATACCATTCACCTAATATGTGCATGAACTTGTGTTGCAAGATGCCTTGCTTCAGGTTAGAGCACCACAGTGGTGTTCAAGGGTGGATCATGTGCTTTATGTTTGGCCATCATAATTGCTGCAGATTGCTTCTGTTAGAGACATCCAGTCAGAGTGCTTTGACAGTTAAATGGAACAGCAAAAGGAAAAAACAGAATCTCAAGAAATCTTCTAAGACAGTAAAAGTCCCCATCTGGAATTTTCCTCTCTTTTGGAGGAGCTTCTACAGTTAATTAGAGTGCATCAGGACCAGAGGGAACTCAATCCACATGGTGCAAGTTGAAGGTCACTCCAAGTCTGTCTCCTACTGTATTTTTTCCTTTGAGGGAAAAACTAGCCTTTGAGTTGAGGGATGGAAGGGCTTCTTGTCAAAATAAAAATATTTGGTCACAGCATTTTACAGTGCAAGAGATGCTGCAGAGCATTGTATCACAGAGGTTCTCAAACTTTTCAAGTTAAGCATCTCTTTTCAACCTGCACATACCTTGGGTTCCCAGAGAGAGCTGATCAAATTGGTAGCATTCATGGGTTGAGAGAGTACATAGTGCTACTATGAGTTCAATAATCTTTTTACACAAAATTGGACCTTGTTAATTAAAATAGGAATCACATATATTTGAAACAAGTAGCTATGTCTGCATCTGTAGCCCTATCTACCCCTGAGCCCTCTCCATCTCCTATCTTGGAGACCATTGGGTTAGTCTAGTAATGGCGAACCCTTCAGAGTCAAGTACTCCAGCTGTAAACCCCAGTCCACTTATTTGTCACAAAGTGTCAACACTGCTGTGGAGGCTGAATTCTGTTTTTTTTTATTATTATTATTTTTATATTAGTACAAACAACTCATACATTGATTTCTTTTGTCTTTAAAGAAAAACACATAACAAAACTTTCAATGCTACCAAGAGCGTTTTATGGAAAGCTAAAAGTTTGCATTTGGCGTGCTTTTGCAATGGACATGATCTTTGCTGCTGTATCCTTGCTGATAATTTTCCAAGCCTTGGCTGGGACAAGAGTTCCAAGCATCTGCTGTGGCTTGGGTGCCTCGTTCCCACCACTGGTCTAATCTGCTCTCGTGTTTTAACAGATGAATTAAATGTGGCTCATGGATAGTAAGTGACTTGGTGGCACAGGCCACACTGTTGAAACTTTTCGCATTGTACTGCAGCAGTTTTCAATTGTCCTGAAATTGTTATTCATCCAGATGAGCAGAGAGAAGTGTGGTAAATGAAGAAGCTCAGAGGCCACTTATGCAAATTTCATACACAGGAGGACAGGATCCTAGATTTCACAAACAAAACCTTTTCAGTTAATTAGATAGTAACTACAATTCTTGCATAATTTTTCTTATTTGGCAATTAAATATTTCTTGAGGATTGTAAGAAAGCAGAGACTTCTGTTAGATACCTTTTAGGTACACAGCAATCTTGACAAATATTAAATTTCTAGTCCTCCAAAAGGCAGAGAAAAATTTAAAATCCCTAAGGATTATAGGGCTTTCTGGCAATGTACTGCATAAAAGTCAGCAAGAATGGACATTTCCAACTTCTGCCAAGTTGGAAGAAACAGTTCTGGCTGCTGAAATCAGAAAAGGAATAAGGAAAACCACCAGCCAAACAACAGACTAGAATGTTGGCAGATGGAGGAGGAGGAGGAGGATGTGAGAGACATTAAAAAGCCATTCAATATTAGAATCACTCAGCTCAGTTGGGGAAAGATGAAAAGGACAATTGATATTTCTTGGGCATTTTTTATCATTTAGATACAAGTAAGTGTCTCAATCATAACCAGGTCTTCACCCAGAGTTTCTGTGAAAGATGAACATGAGATTAAATAGGTTGAAAATCAAATTCACACTCTCCCTGGATGAACCAGTTTTGCCAGTGGTGCATTGGTTTAAAAAACTTCAGGGATTCAAGAGCTTATTTGTAGGTATTTGTGAGTTGGAATGGCTCTGGAGGGGCTGGGTCAGTGATGGCTCTCAGGAAAATGTGGGCCATGTAGAGGCAGATCCCAGGTAGGCCAGCCGTATTTCTTATGTGGACATGGTAATCATGAAGCCTCATTCAGGTAGAACCAATAGTCTTTGGAAGATCAAAGCAGTCTATCTGAACATTATTACATGTGTCAGTTGTTCCATAGATAAAGGATCTGTCTTAACCCTAAGGTTTGCGGTCTTCATTGCACATGATCTGAAACTGAATTTAAGAAATCTTAGGAAGGACAGGACCAAACGCATCGTTGAAGGCTGTAGCTCAGCCTGCACAGTCATTGGGAGATCGCACATCTGGGGCTTAGACAAGCAAAGGGTAGAAAAACTAATCACTGTTGACACAAGGCTGTGTAAACAGGCAGAATGAACTCCACAGCCCCTACAGCTACATGGAATAAAACCGCAGCCCAGAGAGTTGCTTTGCGTCGAGCTTTCTCTCCTTCTCTCTCCCAAGACTCTCAGGGAGCCACAGGGATGGCGTTTGCCATGGAGCATAAATCCTTCTTCTCCCCATTAGCTGGCTCTGCGTGCTGCAGTGCTGGCAGCCTTCCTAAGATGGGCTGGGAGAACTAGGTTGGTTAGCAGGAGCATTTTCACGGCAGGCAGATCTGGTTGCCGTGGTGAAGGCCCTGCGCATCTGAACAGGGCTTGTCTGTTCCTGGCTGGGGATCACTTGTGTTCACCCGGGCGTGGCTCGCATGATCGAGGAGCCTGGGAGCCAGCTCGCTGGTGTGGCCCCGCCTCAGAGCAGAAGAGAATAACGCCATCTCATCCACTGCATTTGCAGGGAGATTAGTTCTTAGATAAATAAGAAAGAGTGGCCAGAGAGGAGCTTGGGCACTAGGGGTTGGGGCACTAATGGCAAGTTGAGGAGAAGAGAGTGGTATGGAGAGAACAGGAAAGAATAATAAGGTGGCTGGGGTCGGTAGGGTGGCCGATTCTGACCAGGTGCCTTGGGTGGGAAACTTGAGGGCGCATTATCTAAAGTGGATTTTAAGGATGCAGACCTTGTGATATTTTGGTTTACAAAACCTCTCACCCTGCTCCTTTAAGAAAATCATGGAAGGCTGGGTATGGTGGTGCACACCTATAATCCCAGCACTTAGGAGGCCGAGACAGGAGGATCACTATCATTTTGAGGCCAGCCTGTGCTGCATAGTGAGATCCTGTTTCAAAAACAAAAACAAAGCAATTGTAGTGAAGATCAGCATTCTGTTCTGCCCAGCTGTGGGAGCCCGGTGTCACATGTGGCTACTAAATTCTTGCTTTTTAGCTGGTTCCAAGTGCCATGTTCAGTAAGTGGGTTTCAAAGACTTCCTGCAGGAAAAGCAATGCTAAACATCTACTCCCTTAAAAAAAAAAATTGAATACATGCTGAAATGGTAATAGTTTTGCTATAAGGGGTCAAAAATATAGCATCAAAATTAGTTTTCTCTCTTTTTTTTATTTTTAACTGTTTTAAAGATTCTACTGGAAAGTTTTTGATTACAGATGTATTTCTTGCGTTGTATATTCGAGTGGGCAGCACTGACCTTGGAAGCCTCTGGACGTTCAGTGTACGTTTATGCTGGGTTGGTGGCCCTGCTGTGCAGGCTCAGAAGCAAGCACTTACATCTGAGCATCTGGATGGCCAAAGCAGAAGGGACGTCAGGTCAGATGTGTCGCAGGCCCCAGGGGTAAGGGGGAAGCGACCATTACATGCACCTGTCTCGCTTTGCAAACCAATTGCTATCCCCGGATATTCTTCCTTCCAGCTGTTTGCCAATATAATCAATGTTGCTGTAAAAAATCTTCATAATTTTTTGTGCCCAATCTTAATTATTTTCAGCGTGAATTTGTAACAGCAAAATTGCTCAGGGTATGAACATTGTTAAAGCTTTAGAAACACAGCCAGATAACTTTTGGCAAGTGCCTGTGTGTGCAGTGGCTTGCAGACACTCGGGAAGGTTTGGAATCTGGGACAAATACTACTTCCCTTAACTACATAAGAAGAGACCAGGTTCCTTTTTAAGATCTGGCACTCACAGAGAAACCTCATGGGGAAAGGGTTGGAAACAAAGTGTGTGCTGGAGTGAGAGGTGGAGAGGAGACATGGGCTCTTCCTTGACATTATTCACTGTGGGTCTCCCCTCAGGAAGAAGGCCTGATGAGATGTCAAGAGGAAAAGAAGAGTGAGGGAGGGGGTGCAGGAGAAGGGAGGAATCAGTCACAACTGAAAGGAGAAAAATGGGGCTGGGAGAGAGTGCACATGGTTTGTGTGGCTCTGAAGGATCCTGGAGCTTGACCTAGCTTGAGAGGAATCAGGCCACAGAGCAGAAATCAGATATAGGACCGCTGCAGGCTACACTGACTTTTTCCTTCCTGCCTTCCTTTTTTTCTTTTTCTTCAGTGCTATGGCAGAACTCAGGGAAGGGTGGCCTATCAGAAGAGTGCCATTGGTGTCCCTGGCATTCCGACCTTTGGAGCACGGCTGCCCCTTCAATTGGCCAGAACAGTGTTCATCGTTTTAATTCAGGCAAGATGAGACACTCATTCGAAAGAGTTAGTAGAAACAT
Organism: Ctenomys sociabilis; assembly: GCA_004027165.1. NCBI lineage: Eukaryota > Metazoa > Chordata > Mammalia > Rodentia > Ctenomyidae > Ctenomys > Ctenomys sociabilis. Next base: position 45,214 of record PVKA01009538.1, on the reverse strand, counting down.
AAAATCTTTTAACAGAGTTCAGGCTATGCTCTGGATCTGGACAAATTCAGTGCAATTTCTTATCCTATAACTCTTGCGTCTTTAAGACAGGGCAATGAAAATGAATGTTCTAAATAATGACCTGAGGCACTGAAAGGGGCTGAAGTGCCTCACAAATCATCCAAGAAAGATTAAATTATGTCTTGTACTTACCAAAGCCAAAAAGTGAACTAATAATACATTTTAGAAACCATTGCTTGAAGAGGTCAAAGTAAAAACACAGCACAATTTAACCCCCACATGCTAGAATAGGGGAGCCTGGAAACCTGGATGGAAGGTTTCCAATGGATTATTTTGCACATAGATAATAGGCATGAGACTGTCTTATCTGTTAGACCTTCTTGAGGGTGAATCCTTAGCACCAGCACTGGGAGAGAAGCCCAAGTGGCATCACTTACTGGGACTAGTTAGACATCCAAATTCTCAGCTCCTCTTGCCTCAGCCCTGCTGAGTGGAGCTGCAGCTTGGCCTCACCACCATAGGACACATTTGTACGCTCAAGTCTGAGAAGCATTTGCCTAGGAGGTGGGGTGCTCAGGGCACTTGGAAAGGAAGGAACCTTTTCTTGGATGGAGCCTTTGGGGAGACAGCTATTTTCCTCAATATTCACATAATGCTTTAGGTCTTATGCTAAGAATTTTGCAAGGCTGTCTTATTTTAGCCATGATTGTAGTACTGTGGAGCCCCCATAAAAATTAATTCCGTTTTGATTATAAGATACAAGTCGGGCATGGGGGTACATGCCTATAATTCCAGCTACTTGGGAGGTTGTGGAGAATTGCAAGTTTGAGGCCAACCTGGACAAGTTAATGAGATCCTACCTCAAAGGAATAAATGAATGAATGAATGATATCCAATACAATATTATTAATTATAGTTAGCATGTGATACATTAAATATCCAGAATTTATTAATGGATAAAATAAAGAGGAGCTTTATTTAACAGTGAGGAGAGAAAGGAGACAGTGACACCTTGGATCATATTTCACTGTGACTTATCAGCTTTCAGCAAAGGGCTCAGCACCACTTCTTCTACCCTTCAGAGGCTCTGGTGGCACCCATTCCCTGTGTCTTTGTTCCGTGCTTGCCCTTCCCAAACACAAGACTCCCTCTGCCTATTCTTCCACTTGCAGGTGGATGAAAATCGCCACTACAGCCTCAATTTCACAACATCCTTCCGTTCACAGCCTGCCACCTTCACGACACCGGTCTTTGGGCCTATTGTTTCTGATTCTCCGGAATGAGAACTTCATGATATTTGTTCACCACATCATTTCACTAAAGTATTGTTAAGATAGCCAGGAAACCACCTCTTTGAGCAGGAATTGTGTGTGTGTGTGTGTGTGTGTGTGTGTGTGTGTGTGTGTGTGTGTATGTGTGTGTGTAGTAACTTAAAATATAGTCCTCTTTTGGTCTTAACAGGAATGCATCTGCCCTCTCCTCCATGCCACATCTGTGGATACTCACGTCCCCTGGGTAATATGCCCTACTATTTGCATATAAGCTGTGCATCTCTTTCTGTATATGTACTGAAAAGCATTTCTGTATTGCTTATGATAGATAGTGTAATATAAATGCTATGTAGCTGTTACACTGTATTGTTTAGGGAATAATAGTTATATCAGATTCAGGAATAATGATGTACATGTTCAGTACAGGTGAAAATATATGCAACCTGTGATTGGTTAAATCTATGGATACAAAGGGCTGACTATAATGGATTCTGAGCTAGGCAGACATGCCTAAAAGTGTTGACCACAATTTATGTAATATAAAAATGAGACTGTACCTTTTGTAGCTGTATTTTCACTAAATATTTTACCAACACATTTTCTAGTCTATAAATGTAGTTGTACCTTATCATTTTTAGTAGCAGTGTCATCTCCATTCCATGTACCTGCTCCACTGTACTTAACCAATTACTATTATTAAATGCTCTTTTCCAGATATTTGTCAATATAGTCAGTTATGATCAACTGTCATAAATCTTTATGCTTGATCTTAATTTATTTTTTAATCTTAACTTTTTAAAGGGTAATTTTAGAAGCAAAACTGTCAAAATTAAGTCTTATGAACATTTTAAGATCCCAAGTTTCCTTCCAGAAAACCTACAGCAGTTCTTATCCCCATCAGCAGTGCAGTTGAGGGCCCTCCTTCCCACACCCTTTCCAGCACTGGGGATTGTTTTTATATCTGCCAGTTGGTAAAGCTGGGTGTTGTAGTGTACCTGTAACGCTAACTAGCACTTCGGAAGCTGAAGCAGGAGTTGCACAGTGACTCTGAGACAAGCTTGGCCTACACAGTGACTTCAAGGCCAGCCTGAATTACATAGCAAAACCTTATCTCAAAAAACAAATGCAAAAACATGCAAACAAACACAAAACAGGTGCACAGGCAAAACCAGATAATCTTTTTATTTATATTCTTACTGAGAAGGAACAAACTTGTATAGAGTCATTGGCTTTCTTTCTCATTTTGCAATACTGCACACTTATTTTTAAAACTCAACTATACACAAAGGGGAGAATAACTTTAGCAGTTGTCATTAGTTGTCTGCTTGATCCTTGCTCTAATTGTGTCTTGTAACTTTCTTTCCTTGCTTGTCCTTGCCTAAAAACAAGTCAGCATCACATGGTCTTCTTTAGAATAATATTACTGAATCATAAAACAGTATATAGAACCAAGCCTTTGGCTTATTACACATCATCGTTCCATTAAGGGAATATACTAGGAAGGCCCAAGCGCTGAGGTACAATGTGTAAACACAGCCTGTTTGGGTGGGTTAGAATAATTGGGTGGGAACAAAAGGATAATGTGAAAGATATTTGACTCTGTCTACTCACAAAGCAACCTAGGGGTCAGCAAGATAGCTCAGCAGACTATAGCACTTGCTTAGGCAAACTTAGGCAAGCGTATGGACCACAGTTCAATTCCTGGTGCCACATGCTGTGCCAGCCCTGTCCCCAGGATGGACCGAGCTGGCCGCAAAAAAACAAAAAAAGGGAGCAGCTGAAATTCTCAAAGGCAGATAATTTTCTTCACAACTTAATCTCTAAGAATGGGGAGAAAAGGCCATATGGAACAGAGGTTATTTCTTTTAAATTCTCACTATACATCCAACACTTAAGTGGTGGGCGCCTGTTTACTGTGACAGTTGCATCACAAGTAGTTTTGAATCTTCTCACAATTAATTCCTAAGACTTGGAAATGACTGCAGATATTAGAATGAGGAGAGCGGAGGCTCACTGAAAACCATAAACCAAGACGCTTGAGGCATACAAGACGGCGGGTTCAAGTACATTATTCAGAAGTGTTCTGAGCAGCAAGTAGCCTCTGTGGCTTGATTCCACAAGGTTTCTGAAGCTTCTTTCCTGATAAAAATCAGTTACTGCTCTTACTAAGAATAGAAAGTCTGACTGAAATATACAGGAAGTGTTTCAATTTTTGAAAATTTGTTATAGTCAAAAACACATTGCCATTGACCCCATTACTTTGGACATACGTATCTCATCATTCTTGACACTTTCTAGAAGAGCTCCTTCATGTGTGTCTTTAGTTGTGCTTCTATGCCGCCTTGATATCCTGACTCAGTTCAGGATGTTTACCCTTCATGGTCATTTTGACTTCAGGAAAGAGCTCAAAGTCTCAGGATGGGAGATGTGTTGAGTACACTGGATGAGGACTGTACTGATTTTATAAACCTGCCTTTCTGTTGGATGGCACTTAGCATTCATCATGCTTTGTTTTGTTTTTTAATCACACTGCATAAAGACACTCAGAAAAGAACTGTTTTAGAAAGTGATTAAGAATGATAAGTATATTTGAGATAAAGAGTAATATTTTGATGAGAATTATCACAGTGTGTCCATACTTGTTACTTTTCTCATTGATGACACAAAATACTTAACACCCAAAGTTAAAAGACTTACATTGTATAGAAGTTTCAGCCCACTGGTGGTTGGCCAAGGGAGCCCAGCATGAAAGAGAGGAATCACAGTGGAGAAAGAGTCCGTGGCACGGCAGGGCAGGCAGAAGGCTAAGAGCAGCAAGCCACAGCAGCAGTAGCAGCAGCCTTCCTTCTTTCTGTTCCTTTATATTTTATCCAGGGTACTTGCCCTTTGGGTGATGTCACCCATCTGTAGGGTATGATACCATTAATCCCCAGCATCACATTCTAGATTCAGCCAGCGACAAAATAAATACCCACCTGGGAACACCTGAAGCTTTGGGGTAGTGGTGGGGCATCTGGATACAAGCCATAACAGTGGTTTTTTACTATAATGTATGTTTTAGAAAGTATACATTCTCTGTATATTCTTATCACTTTATAAAGTTTACCAGGCCCTGTGCCTGACAATGATTCAGACTGTTCCAGTGAAGTTCTGACGGAGCAGCCATCAGGAGGTTTAGGAAACACAATTTTTTTGTGTGTATTTTAGTAAGGGTCTACAGGGTCTTACTACATAGATCAGACTCATAGTGATCTGCCTGTGTTCAGCCTCCCAAGCGCTGAGATTACAGACGCACACCACCATGTCCAGTCTTAATTGCTATCTCACCATGCCCTGGGGGTGGGGGCAGCACAGCAAGACGGGGATTGAATTCCAGCCTGCATCTGCCTAAGCAGGCCCTTTTACCCCTTGAGCTGTTTGCCCAGCCCAGGAAATGCAAATTTAAAGTATCAGAGAAGATTCCCTTTGTGGGAGATGGGTTTTAGAATGTGCCTCCAGCCCATAAGATACCTATCAACAAAACTCTCAACTCATTGGTAAGGTTTTGATAGTCTTATTGAAGCTGGGTGGTTTCTACATCCTGGCCTTGAAGTGAGCCAGGCTGACCTGATGAGATTTTCTCCCTCAACAAATTAGAGGTAGTATTCAGAAACAGCAGGGCTCTCTCAAAAACATTAATATGTGGTGGGCCTCGATGTGCAGGCACACACACGCCTTTGGCAGGAGACCTACCAGGATCTGTGCAGGCATACACATGCCTTTGGCAGGAGACCTACCAGGATCCATGAGATCCAGAGCACCCAGTTTGGATGCACAGAGTAATTAGTGAAACCAGCAACATGAGAGTATTAGAAGCTGTAGTGAGCAGCCAGCAGTTGGGCTCTGGAGAGTTGCAGGAACAGAGAAGCTATCCCAGTCCCACATCAAGAGGTCATGGTCAGCTCCACACCCAGCACAATTCCCTTGGCAAACGTGGCTGGAGCCACAGCCCCTTTCTGGGAGGTGACATGGCCATGATCACAGAGCTGAAAGCACCAAAGTTACTCTCCTTTCATTCTCCCTTGTTTGTCTGATCAACTAGCCCTTCCCAGAGTGGTAGGAAGTAGTCTTGTTTTGTCTGGTATTTGGTGGTTATTTTTGTTTTTGGATTTTTATCTCTTTCCTCTTTCCAGGGTCTACTTTTTTCTTCCTTTTGTATTCTCCTCTTTCTTCCTTCTTCTTCTCCTTTTTTTTTTGTTTCACCTTTGAGGTTTCCCTACCTATCTTTTTCATTGTCATCTATTGCTCCTCTTTCTCTCTTTCTTCAACTACTTTTGGAATTTAAACTTTCAAGTGAGCCAACATTGTCTCTTCCTTTCTGATCACTCCTTCACATTCTATTTCATTCTTTCCCTCCTGTTTTGTCCTAAGTTTTCCAAAACTCAGGAAAAGAACCACTGATATCTTGAGGACTTCCCTAAAGAATAGAAATTTTGTAAGGAAGCCTCAATACTAGTGACAAAGCTATCATAAGTGATTGGCAAGCATCAGCATGGAAAACAAAATAAAATAGAAATGCAAAATGACAAGATGCAGAAGCAAAATTCAGTTCCAGACACCAAGCTGACACAAGAGAAGCCCAGAACACAGTGAGATAGATGAAACTGGAAGTCAAACACTGGAACTTCCTAAAATCATAGCAACAGAAGAAGAAGAAGAAAAAAGAACAATCTCTTAGGTATAAAAAGAAACAGTGCTTAAAATCAAAGATTATAGAGAAGACCCAGATAAAAGAGGAGATAAGCTTAGAAAAATGATGGAAACAAAAAAATGCCCCAAAAAGGAAAGAAATAGAATCCATGAAAACAGATCCAAACAGAAATCCAATTGGTTAAAACCTCCACTGAAAGTATAGAAAACAGATTCAATGAAGGAGAGGATAGAATTTTAGATCTTGGAGACAGACTCATAGCTAGTGATCATGCAGATAACATAAACTGAAGTGGGATCAATGAGAAAGCTGGAGATGTCACAAATGCAATAAAAAACAAAGAAACTCTTCACAGAAATAATGGTGATAAACTGGCCAAGTGTGGAGAACGAATTTAACATACAAGTGAATGAAACATGTAGAACTTCAAACACCCATGGCCAAAATGAAACTACACCAAGACAAATAGTAACGGAGGGCTGGGGATACAGCCCAGTGGAATAAGCACTTCCCTGGCAAGTGCAAGGGCCTGCGTTCAATCCCTGGTTCTGCCAAAAAAAAAGACAAACAGTAACCAAGATTCTAGAAATTTAGCATGAGAACAAAATACTAAAAGACATTAGAGAAAAAGAACAGACCACCTATAAAGGAAAACCCATCAGAATCACAGCATACTTCATACACGTCCTCAAATCAAGAAGAGCTTGGAGTGAAGTATTTCAAGTCTTGAAAGAAAACAGCTTCCACCCTGGATTGATTATCATGCAAAACTATCTTTTAAAATTAATGGAGAAATCAAATATTTCCACGATGCAGAACAACTGAAAAAATTCAGGACTATCAAACTAACCCTACAAAGAGCACAGAAAATATTAATACCCCATTGTCACAAAGAGATTGATCAATTAGAGAAAAAAATCAGCAAAGAAATATGAGAACTCAAACAAACCTGTGAACAAATGGACTTACTAGATATCTTCAGTCTTTCATCCGACATCATCAGAATACACATTCTTCTTAGCTGCACATATGACATTCTTTAAAATAGACCACATATTAGCTCACAAAACATGCTTAAGTAAATGCAAAAGAATTAAAATCATGTCATGCTCAGCACAATTTGTAATAGCTAATCTTTTGAAACAATCTGACCATGCTGCAATGAAATTGGAAATTAATGGCAAAAGAAACAAAAACTCCATAAACACATGAAATTAAATTATACCCTAAATAACCAGTGGGTCACAGATGAAATTAAAAAAGAAACTAAATAATATCTACAACCAAAGGAAAATGCAAACAGCTTAGTTGAACCCGTAGGACCCAAAGAAGTTTGTCCGCAGAGGGATAGCCTCTCTACTACTGGTACTAAAAAAATTGGAGGTCTGAGTGCCAAGGATTAGAACTACACCTACGACTGTCAATTGTCAGTTTTGTGCTTATGTCATTTGATCAATTTTTCTCGCCTCTATCTTATAATCTGAGTAGCTACTTTGAAGAGAATAGTAAGCAATGCACTAACCCTTGTTATCCCCTACTATCTAGTTTTGATATTTTGTATCATTTTTTCCATTGTTTTTTATTTTTTCTCTTCAAATTAAAGAAAAAGGACACATAAATCTGCCTTCTCAAGAACGGGTGAAGAGCCCTGAGGAGACGGGATGCTGCGGATCGCCTTTCGCTTGGAGCAGCTGATGTGCTGTCCATAGCTTGCGCCCAAGGCCGGGATGTTCTAGTACTTTGAAGTCTCCTGTACATGACGCAGCTCGGAACCTGAAGATGAACTGAAGGGCAGGGGAAGTAAAATATTGTAAAAATGTGAGGTGAATATGTACTGATTCCCAGATAAGTGTATTTACCATGTATCACAAACGCATACCAATAAAAATAAGAAACTGAATAACTAATTGAAGTCAACAGTCCTTCTACTTCAGAATGCCTTCCTCTGATAAGGCTCTATGTTCATCATTTAGTAGGAGTTATTTTAACACAGTACTATGAACTGTGGAAAGGGGATGAGGAATGGCCAAGGGGGGACACAGGCAAGGGAAGACCAGCCTAAGAGCCACTGGAGGGCTGTTAGAGACAAACCTGAGGACAGACACCCAGCGTGGCCATTGCTGGCTTTCTCTCTGTGACAGGAGCTGTGCAGGCATTGCTAGTGTAGGTTTGCTCACTACCTGTGACCTCGTGGTAGTGTGGACGTCAGGCAGCATTTAGGACCCCTTGGAGTCAGTATTCAGTTGTAAAAAGCCCCTGGTGAGAGTTTTTTAATTAAAGCCTTAAATCATGAATGAATTATTTCAGGACAGCTCATGTGCTTAGTGGAGTTGACCGTTGTCTGCTCTCTCAGGCAGCTTGTTGTGTATTTGCCCTAAGCCCGTGTCTTCATTACCCATGTGAGCCAAGTGCTTCTTCAGGGTACTTGGAATGGTTCTCTGATTCTTACCTGGGCATCTTGCCCGATTGTTTCCTGTTGCTAAAGTTTCAATGGTCTATGGAGTCCCTTAGAAGTTATCTCCGTGCTCTGTCATGATCAGAACTTCTAAGAATTTTTATGTGGTAGGTTCTTAAAAATTCACTTTTGGTTCCTCAGTTTCTTTTGCTTTTGAAATCAGTAAGAAGCACCATGTTCATGACCCTCTTTGACTCTGCTATACACCATTGCCCCTGCGACTCACTGTTTATTAATTGGGTAGGTACGTGGGACCAATGACTATTGCCTTCTAGGCAGGCTTCTGCTGAAGAAGGACACCTCTGATGTCACTCAATCTCAGGAAAGTTTTTACATTGTTTTCTAAAGGAAACCCACCTCTCAGAAGGAGTTGAAATCACTGGACTTTGAAATTTTTTTTTTTTTTTTTTTTGTATTTTTTTAGGGAAGGTTCTACGGGGTGTTGAGAGTTTCACTACTAGATCGGACTGGTAGTGAGTCTACTGTTTACAGCCTCCTAAGAGGGAGGCACGTGCCACCTAACCCAGTCTCAATTGCTATCTCAGCACACCCCCATGGCTGGGGCTGGCACGCCAGGCCCAGGGATTAAACCCCTGGCCCCTGCACCTGCTCTCAAGTGCTTTAATCTGCTGAGCTATTTGGCCGGCCCTGGACTTTGAAAATTCTGATTTGAGGATCTGATACATGCCCACTTTTAACCCTTTATTATCCATGACTTATTTTGTTGCTTTAAGTGTTCCCTTCTATTGCCAGAGGGTAATTTAATTTCATTCTAAGGTTCTTAGAAGGTTCAACATATGGGGTTAACGTAGGTTGTTCGATGTGATTAAACTTTGATCTTGATAATACATTTATACAAGCAAGGGCTGAGGGCTGGTGTAAGGTGCCCAACCTTAGATTCTTGGCTGAGTTCACAGAGGAAGAACGCATCGCAAGGAGAACTCATCTGACCTCCTGAGCCAAAGGGACCTCGAAGGCTGCTTGTGACTGAGTGATGGGCTCCGGCCTCTGGTGCTAAAGGTTCAACTGTGGCCTGTGAAGCTTCTGGGAACAAAGCTTAGGAAATCCACACTTGCTTGATGTGGGGTGGAGCATAATCCGGTGATCTGCATATGTAATAAACCCCTTTTTATTATCTGTTCAGTAGTCTTTGAGGTTCTTTTGAGTGTGAACTTCTAATTCTTAGTAGGCCTGTGCATTATTTCTCTCATTTATGGCTGAACACACAGCAGTGCTTGGAGATACAGAGACTTGTCCTGTCTGAGATTGCAGGACACGTGAAACAGACATCGCTAATTGACTGCTTATTCTTTCCTGCGGCCCTGGCCTGCCCGGCCTGCCTTACAGACTGCCTTCCCGGACATCTGCTGCCCACAGCTCCTCGGGGAGAGAGGAAATTCAAGTGCAAATGGAAGAAAAGAAACTTGTTTCGGTTCTGCATCCTCTTAGCATTTAATCCAAACCTGGGCCACGGGCCTTGCAGCAGCCACATGATTTAATCGACTCATGATTAAACTCACTATACAGAAACTATATATACAGCATAGTACTACCATTGATGCATATTTGGGGAGAAAACTGCAAACTCAGGGAAAAACTCTACATTTATTTCAACCGCACAAACGACAGCGACTGCAATTTGTTTCTTTCTGTCTACTCAGGGATTAAATTGAGATCAAGCAGCCTGGAACAGCTTGATGACTCTTCCTTTCAACCATGGAAGATGCCCGGTGTCTGTATTATTTGACACCCTATGGCGGAGGATAACGATATACAACTGGTCGCCCGGAGATGGCTTTTGGCTCTCCGTAGGCCCTCCTTCAGACTGATTTATGTCAGAGTTGACAGTGAAATTGGAAAGTAAGCAGAATGATATAGGCTTAGAGCGTTTTTGTGGGAGACAAATGGGCTGAGGTTCAAATTCTGCCACGTAATAATGGCATGACTAGGAACTCCTGGAGTGCATCTTTCAGGTGATCATTAATCAGCATAGGGTAGGTGGGTGGTAATAGTGATAATTATTAGAGCAGCTATTATTAAGTGAATGCGTACTGTGCTAGGGGGATCTCATTTAATTTTTGCAACAACCCTAGTGGATGGGCACTGCTAATAAATGTATAATTAATCAATGTCAGTTGCTTTCTTCCTTGACTGAGCATGAATTTACTGAGCGTTGCTTGCGTGCAGACATTGTACAAAGTGCTGGTGAGTGAATATCAGATAGATCACAATCCCTTCCCTCCAGGAAGATGCATTCTTGGTGGAATGGGGAAGGAGCTAAAGGAAATATAGTATGACAAGGCTATCCAGGGATTGGTGCGTGCAAATAGAAAGGAAAATATAAAATGTACTCGGAATCAGAGAAAGCCGCATCCTCAAGATCTGTGACTTGGGGAGGTTCCTGAATTGCTAGAGATCATGAAGTTTAGAGTTCAAGTCCTGCTCTCCCTACTTTTTGGGTGGACACTGCATTGAACATGTTGGAGTATCAGCCTTTCTCTTAAACTAAAGCAAGTATTATTGTTGCTGGAAGCAGATTTACAGTCTGCATATGTGACTTTTAAGAAATCAATTAGGATGCTGGTTTGTGAACCATGCCTGTGTACCAGGGGCATCTTTGACAAATGGATGGACAGAATGGGTACTTAGTTAAGATGCTGGACTTTATCAGGTAGCTGTTGTCACCCATACAACTTACTTGCAATCAACCATTTGGTGAGGGGTAGACCCAACTGTGGAAATAGATTTGAGCTATGCTTTTTTCTCCTTTTCCTCCATCAGCCCTGGTCCCTCAGAAAGAACCTGTGCTTAGCAGTAAGCCCCGCATTGCAATTTCAAAGGCAGAAAAAAATTTTAAAACATGAACATGTAGACTACTACATGGAATTTAATTTATGTTGCATTTTTTTTGGATTACAAAAGAATTGATTGAGCTTATGAAACAAGAGTAAGTTATTTCTATAAAGGAAGTCCTTTTTAGCATTCAGTAAAGTGACTGAGATTTACTGAAGTTAGAATACTGCTGCTATTGTTAAAAAAAAGCCTTCTGGTGCCTGGGTGCATGAGAGAGCCTTTGAGTTGTGAGGCAGAAGTCTAGGCTCAAGCCCCTGGCCCAGCCTTTGAGGAGCCAGGTAATAATTGGCATCCCTGGCACTCATTCTCTGAGCCTCAGTTTCCTTACCTAGGCAAATACGGTATGAATATATGCAAAAGTATGCAAAATCACCTTAGCTATTATATTGTGATTTTTTAAGAGGGTTGACTGCTATGAACAGGAGGCAGAGTGGGGGAAAGAGATATATCCCACACCCCTTTTTCTTTTGGCTAGCTCAGGCTGCCTTAAGGGTGGGTCTGGTGCAGTTTATGGAGTTGGGGATTAAACCACAGCCCTCTGCGCTTGACTGAGTTTGCCCAAGCAAGCGCTTTAAATAACAGCTCACCCACAAGCGTCCCTGGAAAGAGGTATATCTCTGTATGTAAATAGGATGGTTTGGACAACTGTATTATGGTTTTCTGCTGGTCTATGAAAAGGAGTAGATAATGCTTAATTTCTTTTGTTTCCTTTTTCAATAGTTTCTTATTTTTCTCCTCTTAATTTCTTATGTATTTCTTTCTTCCAAGTGTGCATGCATATATCTGGTAATATGAAGAACTGGTTGGAAGACAGCACTATGCATTACAACAAATACTGTGAAATTCATATTACTTTGTGAAGTCAAATTCTGTATCACTTATAATTTTTTGTTTTAATACTATTTTGTACTCTCTTTATAAAATAAAAAAGCTTTAAAAATAACAGATCCTCCTCCATCCAAATAAAACTGGGTTCTAGATGGATGTCTACTGTTTGTTGGCTGTATGATTTTGGAAAACCTTACTTATCTTCATGTTTCCATTTTCAACATCTGTAAAGCTGGTATAACAGTAATAGCTACAGCCTAGACTTTTTTTAAAAAGTAAAATTATATAAAAATATGCTTGGCATAGATTCTGGCACATTTAAACTTTCTTTTTTTAAAAATAATTTTATTGAGAAACAAATAGCAATGAGACAGTTTCAAAACCGATTAGTAGGACAGTTTCAATAATTAATACATTGCATATTGTTGTCTTTGTAGTGGTTATTCATAGTACAAGATGCATCCTAACTATTTTGAATATACAGATACAAAATGGTCCTTCATTTGTATCCCCTTTTTTATTTAGTTTTGTCATATGTGGGTATTCCATTGTCATTTAAATATTTTAGGTACATGAACTCAGCAAAATATTCCAATATAGTCCAGTAGTCCATAATCGTAGTGGATTGGCAATGTCAAAGTTGTTGACTTGAGCTTTTTACAGCTCAGCATATTAATATGGTTTTATTTTTTGTACTTTATTTTTGTACTTTTCTAATGGATGGTTAAGAGCAAGATAAAGCAAGACCTACATAATAAGAAATGTAACTTTTGTATCTGACAAGGTCAGTCAAATCCCCTCAGGATTTATCCTGAATCTTTTGTTTTTTGTTTTTTTTTAATTAAGTTTATGGAGAAAGAAATAGCAATGAGACAGTTCCAAAACAAGTTACTAGGACAGTTACAATAATTAGTACCTTGCATATTATTATCTTAAACTTTCAATAAATAGGAACGTTTATGAGAACTCTATGTCATGAGTTCTTATCCCATTTATGTCATGTTGTACCTAAAAAACAAGAGACCCAGGGTGAAAAACAAATCCCTCTCAACCAGATTGACCAAGTTCTAGATTCTTAATGTGATAGTGGTCTCCGAGGACCACAAGGCAGACAGGACATCCTTCTTGCTCTTATCAAGCTTATGGTAGAGATGGCAGAAGACATGAGCAATCTTGCCTTAGCGTAGTTATCAAGTCTTTCTCTCCTTGAGCTCTGTTGAAGTCCTACAGTATTTGGGGACTCAGAAGCCTGCACCAGTTATGTTTGCCTAAAATTATCCTTCTCTGTGATGATGTTTGATTTAGACACATGACTGCTTATATTCTAAATCCATACACAGCCTTAGATGGTCCTTGGGAAGCCTGCCCTTGGGAGACTTCTCTTTCTCAAAAGAGCTTTGTGTATACTCATTTGAAGCAAGCAATCAAGCAAATGAACAAAACAGGAAGAGGGGCCATCCTGTTCCACTTTTAGTAAACAAACATAGCTGCCTAAGGCTGAGTCCACACTAGGTTCCAGGCAGTGTCCAATCCCCCCAACAGCTATGTTAAGGAAATTCTACTGCTAGCCCTTTTACTGGTGAGAAAACTGAGGGATGGACAGATTGGGTGATTTGTTAGACAACTACTTAGTGGTTAGATTGGAATTTAATCTCTTGCAGGGTGACCCCAAAACCAGCAAGGTAACTAGTAGTTTCTGAATGGAACAAGGTACTTGTAATGGCTTTCCATTGTTTTATTAAATATTGGACTCAAGAAAATTAAATTACAGCAGACTGAAAATATAATTCAAGCTTTTATTAAATGTCAGAATATTGGATCTTGGGATGCATTTCACTTCTGGGCAATTATCCAGGTTTGAAGCATATATTTCAGTATTTGCTGTTGTGATTACTATATTGACTTACAGTGGCAAATCAGATTACATTGAGGAGATTAAATTACTGACACACATTGGGGAAGACACCTTTGATCTTGGTGTGTGGGTTCAAATGTTAACTTATAACCGACATGTCTTCTCTCTTGCCTTAGTATTTCCTTTGAAAGTAAAATGTTATTATCTAATTTAGGTCCTGCCAGTTCCAAAAGGGAAATTTATTCTTTATCCTTCAGCCAGGTGTTTGCTGTAAATCAATGCTTTTGGTCTGTGAGTAAATTTATGGCTACTGTCATAACTATTTTTTTGTTTAGCTTGGAAAATCTACAATTTCTAAGTATTCTAACCTTTTTTCTTCCTAAAATTTCTCCAAAACATTATATTGGGAATGGAAATAATAGAATGTCCCTTGTTTTGTTTTCTCTTTTTGAGATAGAGTTTTGCTATGTGGTTCAGGCTGGCCTTGAATTCACTTTGTAGCCAAGACTGGCCTTGAACTCACAGTAATCCACCTGCCTCAGCCTCTCAAGTGCTGGGATTATAGGTATGCGCAACTGTGCCCAGCAAATCTGTCCCTCTTCTAAGAAGCATCTACATCACTTATTCTGGTACACGCCTTTCTTTTTGTGTCTGTGTCCTCCATGGATCCTTAAAGCGAGATGTAAAATGCTCCTGACATCATGTCTACCTTAGTTACAGTTGATCTGGGCAGGGATTGTACTAGTCTCACCTTGGGAATTGGTTCACCTTGGGGCTCAGGGGCTTGGTCACAAACTCTGAACACATCTTATTAGGCCTTCACCACCAATGCTAATCGGCAGTCTCCCGTCTGACGCCATAATCATGCCTGCTCTAAGAGTGTCTTGCAAGTGTGTTTCTCCCCTTGGTCTGAAGCTCCACGTACTACAGAGTAATCACGCCTGATTTCACTGTGCCGTTTGAGGATTGTGCCTTGAGACTGAGCCTTATTTGCTTTGTGACTAGAGCTAATGTAAACTGAAAATGTCGGGTTGAATCCCTGTAGGGTCAGTCACCGGCCTGAATCCGGAAGACTGACTAGAGGAGTCCTGGTGCTCGTGATTCAGAAACAGCAGCTGCAACATTCCCAAACAAGAATGGAAAAGAAAGACCCTGTGATGAGGTGGTCCAAAAGAACAGGTGGACAGAGGTGCCAGGTTGACAGTGGGGCTGGAATGGACAGTGCGTGAGCCCAGGGTGCAGGCAGTGGTGGAGCAGGAGCGGGTGCAGGCTCCGAATCCTGTGGATCTTATGCTCCCTTCCACAGGCAAGGAGTGGTACCTGTCAGACTCGACACAAGACCTTCAGGTTTGCAGCTGGCCTGGCTGGACCCTGCCTGTGCCTGCCCGCCCTTTGCTGCCAAGGCCCCGACAAGCCTTTTGCCAGCTGGAGTCTGTGCTCTGTTCCTTTCTCAGTTTAATGAATTGATGTTGCTTAGTGCTCCCAGGATGCACGGCATTGCTTTGCTGGGCTCTGGCAAGGCTTTCAAGAGAAGGAGGAAATGACAGAGGGCTGCCAGAAAGCCCATCTCCTCCTGGTTGGTCCCACTGTGCCTCCTGCCGCACAGGAGCGACAAACCTGCATGAGTCTGAGCAGGGCTTTTCAGTGAAAATATTTTGTGTTCTGCCTCAGAACACAGGAGATCAACTCTGAAGTCAGCCAGTGTTGATTAGGTGTCTGGTATTCATAAAAGTCACAGAAAGCAAAACAGCACAAAGTGTCTTTCCAGACTTCAAGGGCAGCCACATAAATCCTGATGATTTTTTTTTTTTTCTCTTTGGAGTGCATCTGGGATTAAACCCATAGCCTCATGCAGGCTGGACAAGTGGTCTACCGCAGAGATATACCTGCAGCTATGACTTCAAATCATCTGATGCATCCAAACATGTTACTAATATTATAATACAGCTCATGGGTTTAGATATATCATGATTCATATCAACTGAAAATAAACCACACAAAGAACATTCATTTTAGTCTCCCTTTCCAGCATCAGTCTTAAAAAGAATTCTAAAAAGTTTTCCAGCTCTATTGAATGACAAATTGGAATAGCACCTATTTAAGGCAAACTATTTGATGTTTGGATACCAGTGTACCTGTGAAATGATTTCCGCAGTCAAACCATTAACATATCCACTGCCTCACAGAACTTCCATTTTATTTCTTTCTCTGCAGCAAGAACACATAAAACCTTTTTTATAGAAAATTTCAACCATACAGTACAGCAGTGTTAATGGTGGTCACCAACAGGCAGGACCTTAGATGTCTAGCACTTGCTCATTTTGCCTCCCTGAAACCTAGTGTCCTCTGAAGAACATATCCTACTCCTACCCAGCCTCACACCAGGCCATTTGGCCACCTGCATTCTGCTCTGCTTCTAGGAGTTCACTTAAGATTCCACAGAGAAGTGAGGTCATGGGAGTATTGCTCATCTAGTACATGGGTCACTTCATTGAACACGACATTCCCCAGGTTCATCCATGTGTAGAGGTCCAGTCTGACATGGGTGTAGACCCAGCACACATCTCCAGTGGTTTAACAGTCAGCTGAGTGTGTGTGCTAACCTTTGGCATGCTGTTTTATAATTTATGTTGGACAGGTAGACAGTTTTTGAGAAGGCCAGGTATATATCCCAGTGAGCCACAGACTGTCTTTGTCTAGCTTATCACAGAAACCCTTTTCTTCAGCCTTGGAGGGGCAATCAGAATCCACTTCTAACGCTGCTGCTCAAGAGCCTGTTCTGTTCGTAAATCCACAATAAACTGCACTTGTGCAATCTTGGATCCATCTGTTTCTTTCCTTCAGGCTGGAGGCATTTTCTACCTTCAGCAGCCAGTCCTCATGCCCCAGGACCAGATTCTTCTCAGGTGTCATGTTGTCACACATAGCAAGATTTCTTTTTCAGGGCTGAATTAATATCCTGTACGGGTGAGTTGCTGGAGGTCAAACTTAGAGTAGCATGCATGTTAGGGAAGCACTGTACAAGTTGCTGCCCCAGCCCTATGCCACATTTTAGAGGGATTCTAGCTTTGAAATCTAACTTTGTGGTTATAGCCAGTAATCAAAAACACACCACACACACAGAGTTTCTCTCTTGCCTTACTACCAAGTCAGATCAGCTGTAACACTGTCCAATAAATAGCTAACGACAGGCTGGATGAGCAGCCCATAGATTGTTTGGCAAGTTGGACCAAACCATAGAAAAGTAGCCTCAGACTAAATGAACAATTTAACATAAATTTACTTTCTCTTACTGAGAGGCTCTAATTTTCATATCCCTGTCTGTGGTGTCCTTCCACAAAATATAGTAGTCTGTTTCTCAACTTTCTTTCTGGTGAAAGACATGTATTTGTTTTTAAACAGATTGTTAATTTCTGGTGTAGGAATAAACTACGCCTCTGGGAGAGAAATGCATTTCATGGATACGCTCTGTGAAGGTAAACACACAGAGGCATTCTGTTTTCTGTTAATTAATGATAGGGATGCCAAGTTTTTATAGGAAACCAATTTTGCTTTTGAACACCAGGGAGATCTTTGAGCACAGGCACTGTTTCGATTTAGGAAAACCACAGCGTAGCCCGCAGTCGGACTGAAACAGGTGAGTTAAGACAGTCTGGAGAACTGGATACATTAGTAACTGGCCCATGGATGTTCAGTAAATACAACTGGATCCCCGAAAACATTTCCTCAGAGGTAAGGATAACCTTAAAAATCGGGATTTGTTCCAGAATTTTCCCAGGAGTTGGACTTCAGATCCTACACTGGCACTGTGGGAGCTGAGCTGGAGTTGAGAGCAGCCAGTGGGGGAAAATCTCGCTTTCCGCATGCAAGGGCCTTTCCTGGTTGCTGAGGGCCCGATGCTCCTTGTCTCCAGTGGAGACTGAGTCTGACATTTTTGTACAGTGGAAGTTTGGGCATCCTTTAGGTTTTCTTCATTAGAAAGTTATTTATGAGTGTTCACTAACTGTAACTTAACCTCCTTAATATATATACATATATGTATACACACACACACACACACACACACACACACACACACACATATATATATATATCTGTTGATACAGGATCTGCCGTGCAGTTCAAACTCATAGTGATTCTCTCTCAGTCTCCCCAGAGCTTGGATTACAGGCGTGCACCACCACACTTAGTTTCAGAGTGGACACCACGCACCCAGGGTTCTCAAACTTAGGACCTTGCGCTTGCTAGGCAGGCGCTTGGACCACTTAGCCATCCGTTCAGACCGCTGAGCTATCTCCCCAGCCGCCTCTGTGATGTATTTGAAGTAACCCAAAGCCAATGTTGTCAAACGGTTGTTTGACAATGTGCAGTGTTGTACGTACAGGCGTCCCTTGTCAGCAGGAGCACAGATTTCGACAAAGTGAGAGTCAGGGAAGTGGCCGCTGAGTCACCTCGGCTTTGCCAGATGCCCCTTTCCCAGCTTGTGTGGTGGGAGCTGTTTCAGTTTAGGAAAAGCACAGCATAGCCCACAGTCGGACTGTAGCAGGGGCCATCTAGGCCGCCTCTGCCTGGAGCTTCGCACAGCTGTCCGTGTGAAGGCGTGGCCAGTGACCAACAAAGAAAGGCAGGACAATCACTGTAACCACAGCATCATGTATACGAACTACAAATGGGGGGTGTGCTGCGAGATAGCTCAGCTCACTAAGCACCTGCTCTGGCCAGTGCAGGGACCAGGGTTTGATCTCTGGTCCCCCGAGCTGTGCTGGCCCTGCCCCCAGGGCACCTGAGCCCTCTCAGGAGTCTAGGCGTGGTGCCGCACGCTTGTAATCCCAGCACTGTGGAGGCTGAAGACAGGAGGATCAGTAGAGTCCAAACTGCATAGTGAAACCTTGTACCAAATATATAAATGAGAAAAAAAAAAGCATTACAAATTAGAAATTCCTAATGGGAGTGGACCATAAATTATGATGTATGTATATGATGGAGTATTATATAACTGTGAAAAGAAGCTAGATTTATAAGGATTAAAAATACCCAACATAAATTACATATATGATGTTTTTTCCATATTCATATATGATAATATTTTTCTTTATATATATAATGTAGTTTTTCCATATATAATATACATTATATATTCATATAATATATGCATTATATTTCTATATATAATATCTGTTATATTTACATATACATATATATGTATATGTATGTGTATATATATATATATATATATATATATATATATAAAATAACCTTTTATATTTAGGAAAACTGTAGAGAAGTGCTATCTTTGAAGAATGGAGTTTGGGGGACCTGGGAGATAGCTCATTAGAATAAGCACTTGCCTGGCAAATGCAAGGGCCTGAGTTCAATCCCCAGTTCTGCCAAAAATAAAGAAGAAGAAGAAGAGGCATGGAGTTTGGGAAGGGGAAGGGAGTGTCATTCCTTCCTCTTTGCACATCTTTCTATTACTGGAAAGCTGGCAATTAACATGTATTATTTCTGTACCTAAATATATCTTTGAAAAAGGAGATTAGTAATTTAAGAGCGTTTCAGTCAAGATCCCCAGCATAATCCCGGGGATCACACAGTGGCCAAGAAGAACAGATTCGTAATCTGCAGCTGCCCAACGCTACACTTTTCATTAGGGTGTATTTCCAGGACACAAGTTGTCTCTAAGAGTGGGGCTCACATTATTGCTTGGTCTGACCCTTTTCTCTTACTAGTTTAATGACACTACTGTTGTATACTTAGGATCATTTTTTTATTTTACAAAGTACTTTTTTTTTTCAGACAGTCTTGCTATGTAGTTCAGGTTGGCCTTGAACTCACTGCCGTTGTCCTTGCCTCAGCCTCGGGAGCTGTGGGATTACAGATGAGCGCCACCACGCCCAGCATACACTTTAAAGTCCGTTTTATATCTTGAATAATAGAACAAACCTGTGACGGGTCCTATTATCCCCATTTTTCACAAAAAGGAATTAAGGTTCAGGAAGTTAGTCAATGTGCTCCAGTGAAAAGCAATTAAAGCAGAATTGCAGGAGTCAAATAGGAATTCTATCACCACCCCAGAGGCCATTAATTCTGGGCAAATCTCTTTTTTCCAGGTCTCAGGTTTCTCAACTATAAACAAGAATGTGAAAGTTTTCTCAATACACAACTGTTTAAATAAAAGGAACTCTCCCTGCTCTACTCCTCCCCCTCAATTAACTTTGGAACAATCCTGTGGGCATGTTTCAAGATATTTATGATTGTGTAAACATTACAAATATCCTTTCTATTAGTATGGTTAGACCTAAGGTTAAAGGCAGTGCCCTGTTTTCCAGAAAACAAGACGTAACTGGAAAGTCAGCAGCCTTGATAACTAGAGGTGAAAAATGCCAGCTGCTGTCCACCTGGCCTCTCCTTATGTCACTACAGCGGAGTCTCTTTGGCAAGGTAGGAGAGGCAAGGCGAGCAGGGCAAGGATAGGCTGATGGGGCTGACTGCCCTCAGGGCTGTGGCCTAAGGTGTGAGTTTTATTATTGTTCACATACAGTCACGCCAACCAATCAGGAGAGGGCTGCCACAGTTTCTCACAGTTCTAGGAGGGGGGGTGGGGCAGTGGGGGGCATACCATACAAGTCCAGTGGAGACGTAAGAGGAAGGCAGGAAGCCATGCGTGCGGAACATGGCCCAGAAGCACTGCTGTCGTTTTTTTTCCCTGTCAGAGAATGGGGAAAGAGGGTAAACAGGGTGAGAGACTGGCTACTCTGAATACTACTCTAGGTCTCAGGGCTGGCTACTGGCTTAGTCTTGGGTTCAGAGAAGCAGTGGGTCCCAAGGCCAGAAGCTCTCTCTACTGGAAGGGCCTCAGGTGATTCTTTAGATGTAACTAACTCCTTTTATTGATGACCTCCTTCATTGCCACGCCCCTGCCCTTCCTCCAAATCTACTGAGGTCTCCCCCCCAGAGGTATATGTTAGTCGTGCCAAGCCAGCTTCTGGTGACTACTGAATGTGCTTTGTTCCCTTCCCTATCCTCATCAACCGAAGGAAAGAGCCCCCAGTGCCACCTCGAATCTTCTGCTGTGACGATGTTTGTTTTCATGTAAACTTTTTTAGTTTCTCCTTGTTATTTGGTCAGCGTTTCCTCCATAAAATCTTTATGGCCAGTCCACAGTCTCCTGAATTTATTAACTCCTTTTATTTCGACTTGTTAATCTTGATATCTTTTCTTCCTCCTGTATAATATAGCGCTACTCGGGATCAATACTGCTCAGTTCACAAGTAACTTTCAATGCCTGTGCAGGCAGAGCGCAGCAGTCGGAGTTCCATCGCCCATCCCCCAAGTCTCCTGCAGGCCCCGCCCCCGGGGCTCGCTGAGACAGTGATTGAGACCGGGCGGGCGTGATGGCACGTGCCTGTAATCCCAGCGTTTAGGGGGCTGAAAACAAGAGGATCACTATGATTCCCATCTGTGTAGTGAGACCCTGTCCTAAAAATACAATAAATAAATGGATAAATAAATAAATAAATAAAAATACGTAGCTTTCAAAAGACTCAGGTCCTTTCTAGAGCACATATAAGGAGTCCAAAGATGACCTCGAGGTCCAGACAGGTTGGGTTCAGGTAACTAAAGTAAGACTACATAGGCTTAGCGAAGTGCCAGGTGACAGTCCATTCTGATGGCATTCACAGTGAGGGTGAAAGGGAAAAATGGCTTTTTGATGGAGGAAATAGCTCACAGTTCTACACAGACTCAAAGAACTCACTAGATGCATCTTTCCTGTGACTGTAACAAATGCCATCATTTGCGTTTGGGCTTCTCCTTTGCTTTCAGTAGCATCCACTATAGTAATTCTCAAGCCTTTTCCATCCTAGATGGCAGACAGAGTTTCAGTTTAGGTGACAGAGTGAGTGCTCAGGAAAATAAATGCCAAAGAAAAAAGGGCACCTGGAGCTCAGGAGGGCTGCCGAGGCATTTGCTTCCCTAGGGTCAAGAATTTTAACATTCTTGGGCTGGGGAGATAGCTCAGTAAAATAAACACTTGCCTGGCAAGCACAGGATCCTGAGTTCAATGCCTGGTGCTGCAAAAAAAAAAAATAATTTTTTTTTTTTTTAACATTTTTAATCTTTTAGGATTCAGCTAGTCTTTGGAACAGGAGGAAAGAGGGAGCAGGGGCAGGGGGGAGAGGAGATTCAGTGAATTTGGGAATAGAGAAAGGGAAGTATATTAGATTCCAGTTGCTAGTATGTGCAAATGACTAGCAACCTAATGATTTAATCCAGCGAATTTCATTAGTTTGCAGCTCTGTAGGTGTGAAATCTAAACCTGATCTCACTAGACTACCACCAACGCGTCAGCAGAGCTGCGTTCTTCCTTCTGGAGGCCCCAGAGGAAAATGCCATTCCTGGCCTTTCCTGCCTTCTACATGCTGCTTTTTAGCTCATGGCTAGCTTCTATTTATAAAGCCAACAACGCAGCAACTTCCTCACCCCCTTTCTATCGTTGCAGCTCTCTCTTCTCCAGCCTAGCTGCGAACCTAACCTCGGGTTGTAAGAATGCACGTGATTAGATAGGATCCATCTGTATAATTCAGGATAATCTCCCCATTTCAACAAGAGGTTTAACTTAATCAGGCCCGCAAAATCCCTTTGCCGGGTGAGGTAATATATTTATAGGCTCTGGAGAAGGGGGCCAGGTATTAGATCCGACCGCAGCCACAAATCGATATCCTCACTGACATAGCTAAAGGAAGCTTTTGCTTTAGTAACTTTCCCTCCCATTGAATGAATAGCCATCATTTAAAAAATACTCTCCATTTTATTTAACAAGAAACCAGGCTGTCACAAGTGAAATTTATAGAAAATGATATTATTAATAAAGTAGTTTTTCTTTTTCTCTGTTCTAACTTTAATTTTGGTTCTTCTTGGTTTTATCTTTTCTCTCCTTCATTCATATGTGAATTTTCTTTACCTTTAAGGCACTATAATGTTTCTGGCTTCCATTGCTATAGGATGATTCCTTTTAACTGATAAAGTTCTGAAAAAA
Source organism: Ctenomys sociabilis (assembly GCA_004027165.1). Lineage (NCBI taxonomy): Eukaryota > Metazoa > Chordata > Mammalia > Rodentia > Ctenomyidae > Ctenomys > Ctenomys sociabilis. Next base: position 22,225 of record PVKA01009538.1, on the reverse strand, counting down.
TTAATCAATATGTGTTATCTTTCTTTTTCCTCTATTTAGCCCTTGATCCCAGGAATTTGATTTCTCCTTCAGCCTTTCTACTGACCTTCCGGGCCTCAAGCGCTACATCTCTGGAACCCTTTCCTTTGTGCCAGTTGCTGGGTATTCCTGTAATCCTTGCTATTACTGTTCTAGCACCTTGGGCTTAAGTGATTTTCTGCGTTCAGCCGTGTATGCTGTCTGAGCCTGGCTCCCCTCTTCCTCTTGTAATTCCTGGTTCAGGACGTGACCTCAGCTCTTCTTCGCTACACCTTCTTCAAAGACCTTTCTACGTGGTTGGCTTTAGGTGAAGGCCGGATCTACTTTCCATATCGACTGGTGAATATTTCTACGCGGATATCCTTTCTCCTTGCAAGCTCAAAGGGCCAGAGCTTGCATCGCCAAGTCTGTTTTCCTTCCCAATTTATATACTCGCTTACCTAAAACTGTTTATTTTAGTTACTCAGTCCAGTTTTGCCTACGTATTGACCCTCTATATTTATTTCATTATTATTATTATTTTATCCATTTATGTATTTGGAACAGGGTCTCTATGTAGCTGGGAGTCATAGTGAGCTTCCTATTTTTAGCCTCTCCAATGCTGGGATTATAGGAATGTGCCACCATGCCCGGACTTGTTCACCTGCTCAGCGCACTCAAGGAGCCGGGCCAGTGAGGCACACAGGACTGGGGATCGAACCCTCGTCCCCGTGCTTGTGAAAACAGGCTCTTACTCTGCTGAGCTATTTCACCAGCTCCCATATTTATATTTGATTCCTTTCCCTTTGGGAAAAATCGACCTATTCACTATCTATTTTTATTCATAATACCTCTTGTGTCTCTTCCTTTGCTTCCAATCCCACTGTCAGGACTGTTGCTACCCAGATGTGGGTGCTCTGGCATCCAGTTTTAGCATTTAGTTCATTGCCACGGCTAGTTTAATTTCATATCTCTCTTCTTCCATTACATACTCCTCCACCTCCTCCTGGCCACTGCCCAAGATTCTCGTGGGGTTTAAACCCCATACAATCTGAATCTATTCAACATTTCCAAATTTATTCTCAACTTTTCATCACAAGTCTTCCAGCTGGGCAGGTCCTGTGTGTCACTGTCCCATGAACGTACTTGGTTTATTACTCTTTTCCTCACCCCCAATTTATTATTGTAGAGCATCCGAAAACTGCCATGATGTCCAATCAGCGCAATTACCCATCTGCTTGCAAGTATCATTACGTCCGCAATTCTTTCAACTGCTACTGTGGCTGAACTATGACTGCCTGCTTGTGACAATGTCTCCATTTATCTACCAGGTCCTATTCTTTCTTGCTCACAGTGGACTTCACCCTAGAAAATCTCCTTCTCTTTTCTGCATCAATTCCTCTCACCAATCATTCTCATCAGTGTATAGACACACTGTTTTCCTTCTATTCTCAAGAAAAGAAATAAAAAACAAGCCCTCTCAATTCTACTTCTACCTCTAGCCAGTACTCCCTTGTTTTATGGCAAATCTTGACCAATCCATACCCACTGCTCTAACTCATCTCTTCCTGGCCCTCTTAAGCATATTCCAATCAACCTTGTATTCTCCCGCATTCTGCTAAAATTGTGTTCAGATCACCAGGGACCTCAAGGCAGCTAAGCCCACTGCAGAATTCTCAGTTCTCATTTTGCTTGACTACTCAGCAACTTTAAGGCATTGGTGGCTTTCTTTGGCTTGAAATGCTTCCTTTACCTGGCTCCTCTTTCATTAATTTTGCTGATTCATGCTCATTTCCTAAACCTTGACAGTTTCTCTGAGTCTTAGTGCTTGACCTGCTCTTCTATCAAATCTTACTCCATCTTCAGATCGCATGATCAAAGTCCTATTTATATGTGGATACATTGGGCTCCCAAATTTATGTATTTTGTTGGAACCTCTTCCCTAACTCTCGGCTTCTCTCTTAGCATCGAAACTAATAGGAATATCAAACTCAGTACAACCTGCACTAAGATCCTGAGATTGCTCTTCCCCTACCTATTTATTTCAGAACCTTCCCTGTGCCTGTGAAACTCCATCCAGTCCCCTTTTTCTTCTCTTTCACCACACACATCAGCAGATCCTATCAGCTCCACTCTCAGTATCTGTTCAGAAACAAGACATTTCTCACCATTCCACTTTTATTGCCTGGCCTGAAACGTTATCATCTCTCTACTAAGTATCCAAATAACAGTGCTGAGTGTGTGTCCTAGAGTTCTACGGTTCTATTGGAGTCTTGGCTCTGACACTTATGAAGGGTATAACCCTGAGCAATTTAGCCACCTTCTTTATGCTTCCTCACTTTCCTCATTTGTAAAATGAAGATAATAATAATAATAATAATAATAATAATAGCAATAGTAACAATACTATTATTACTGGTTGTTATAAAGACTGTGTGTAGGATAAAAGCACATACAGTGCTTATTGGTGCTTGGCAAGTGGTATATTATCACCCATATTAGTTATATACATTATTCTCTAAATCTCTCAAACTCTATGACAGCAGGTGGGAAGTGCTAGGTAAGAAAATCAGAGATATTGTGGAATGGGCATTTTCTTAAGAATAAACCATTAACACTCTTGAATACCCAGGTCCATGTGGAGCTGCACTGAGGGACTGTTGCACGAGCCTACTGCAAGCCTGCTTCTTGGTGTGTTCAGCTTGTACGGCTTTTTATACAGAGGTTTTGGCCATGCGGTGTATCAGTAACATTCGTGAATCGTGTACTCTTTGCTCCTGACGCTTGCCAAACCCTTGTCTTGAGTGATTTGTTTAACATCTTTTTCCAAGTCTTCCTTGAGCTCCCAGGAACCTGAGATAGCTAACGTCATGTATATCCCCCACTTTCTCCTTCATGATTCCACATCTAGTTTGCTATCACTGCTACCAATTATACCATTTTAAAAAGTGCTCTATACATCCAGTTAGTATACCAGGAAAACCATTTAAGTTTTCTTTTTTGATGGTACCAGGGATTGAACTCAGGACAGGCAACTACTTATTCCATTGAGCTATCTCCCTGGCCCCTTCCTTAAGTTTGCATTTTATTGACACAAAGGACCTAGGCTTCTTGACAAAAGTAGCAGATATAGAAAAAGGTAATGGTTGAGTGAGAAAAGCAAAAGCAAGTACTAATGCAAAATTCAGGATCAATACAGCTAAGGATCTTTCAAAAAGAAAAGGTGGGGGGGGGAGTTGAGAAATTAAATCATTTCCATAAATATACCGAAAGTGCATTTTTGAACCTGAGGTTAAATTTCACGTTGGAAACTTCAGAGCTTTCTTTTTGGCTGAATATGAGAATTCTTAGGAGAGACTCCCTTTCTATTGATTTTTGACTTTCAGTGGGGTTCATAATGGCACATGGTTACTTGGCTGGAAAACATTAAGAGACAGCAACCCCGCTGCCAACCTCTCTGACTTGCCAACCCTCTCTCTGACTTGCCACTCACATCGTCTGAGGCTCTCGGTCACAGGCAGATTGCAGACACCAAATAAATTGGGCAGATGGAACTCATACATCAAAGCCACCTACTTGGATATCTTTCTGGCTATTGGTGCATTTCCTCTCTCTCTTTTTAAATCAGTCTCATAAATCTGACCCTGACAAGGTCTTGCCTCTCCACACCATAGTTGGAGGAAAGATGGTAATTTGTCCTCAGGCTCTCATTTGCTTCTGCACCTGAGTGACCATCAGTGCCACATAGTATCCATTTGTTACGGGGCTCAGGTGTGACCATGAGGGGTGCATGCCAAGTCTTGCCAAACTGGTGGCTCCTTCCAAAAAGACAGGATGGTTCCCCAAGCACTGTGTGCATAAGATGATTATACTCCACAGTGAGTGATTAAATCCTGGCATGCTGAGGTATTTTTCTGAATATCTGGTTCAGAGGAGCTATTCATATCCTGGCTAATGATTACCTGGCTTCAAAATATTTTAAAGAAGTTTGTCTGAGTCAGGCATTAAAGACAAAAAGCAGAGCTTTCCAGGGTGGTGACCTTGCTCACAAGGTTGGGCCCCTGGCTGGTGCTGATTTCTCCATTTTCAGGGATGTCTGACTCAATTCTCATCTCCTGGGTGTTGGCAGTGAAAAGCTGGAACAGTGGCCTATCTCCTGTGAGTGAAGCCTGATTCCTTAGCACCTAGGAAGAGCTGCCTTCTGTCTTCTAGGCATCTTCTGTCTGTGAGTCTTTCCTGAGTTCTTACCCTTTTCTCTTTGCCCTTCTTGGTTGACGGCTGTTTCTTTTCCCCTCTCCTCCAGACCCTGTCCACATCTGGCTTAATGCACTGACCCTTCAGCCACCACTCTGTGCTTAACATTGAGGAGGGGATGACCAGGCATGCTCCTCCTTTACCCAACATGATTTGTGGCCATAACATGAAGTAGCTGTGGACAGTCATTTTCTACAAGGCCCCTTCTGCTAATCCATTGTAAAGACCTTGAGAAGGATTTTTTTTTGGGGGGGGCGGGGGGCTGATGCAAGGTGCTGTAAGGGTGGGTCTGGGGATCAAAATGAGGGATCCTGGGCCTGAGTGCATTTGCATGAACAGGTGTTTAAACAGCTGAGCTAAATACTATGGGTGCTTGAATTCAGCAAAACACTCCAACACAGTCCAACAGTCCAATAGAATGCCCATCTCTGACAGGACTAAACAAAAAAAGGGGATACAAAAGAAGAACCATTTTTTATTTGTATATATAGCATAGTTAGGATAGATATACAGCCACTTTCACTTGATTCTATGAGAAGAGAGACTTGTAGTAATAGTGTTTGGATAGGATATCCTGTCTGCTTCTTGTACTATGGATAACCACTAAGAAGATAACAATGTAAAATGTATTAACTATTGAAAATGTGCTATTAATCAGCTTTGAAACTATTTCATTGATATGTGTCTCTCAACTAAAAACAAAACAAAAAACCAAAATGCAGGGTCAGCCAACAGGTCAGTGGATTAAAGCACCTGCAGGCCCAGAAGCAGGGGTTATGTCTCCCACCCACAGGCTGGGCCAGCCCCCTGGGCACGCTGAGCTGGCAACTGAGACCGGGCATGGTGGCTCGTGCCTGTGACCCCAGTGCTTGGGAGGCTGAAAAACAGGAGGATCTCTGCAAGTCTGATCTGTGTAGTGAGACCCGGTAGACCCTTTACTAAATATATTATATAAATAAATAAATGCAGAAATTAAAAAAAAAAAAAAAAAGCAGCAGGGCTAACTGGCCAGCCTCCCAGGACCTTGAGAAATGGAGATGCCTTATCACACTCTAGCAGCTTATGTCTGCTATTCACAAATGGCATTAGACCCCCTTTATGGGTTTGTAAGAAAATAGCCTATTGAGAGCGCGAGACTGGGGTGGTCACCATTTCTCCAGGACTGCGGACGACTGGAGTGCTTAGGGGCCTCCTGCCAGGCTTTTGTGCTTCTCATTAGGTCACAGTCCTCGGAAAGTAATGTCCTCTGCCACACCTAGGATTGCGGCCTGCGAACGTGAGCGGTCTCCAGATACCAACAATGACAACCGCTGTCATTTATATATTGAACGTTTATTATAGGTCAGCCTTTATATTATGTTGAAAAGCGCTCTATAGTCATCATGTGTGTGGGTTTTCTCATTCTCCAAGCATCCCTAACAATGTTATTATCATTAAAATTAATTAAATAATTAATTATTTGGTACAGGCTCTCACTAGGCAGCGTGGACTCATAGTGATCCTCCTGTCTCAGCCTCCCCCGCACTGGGGTACCGGTGTGCACCACCATACCAGGTTTTGGTAGCCAACGCAGTGCACCTGGGGTTCTGGGGCTGGCATGGCATGTGGTTCCAGGGATTGATCCAAGGTTCTTACACTTGTCAGGCAGGTGCTTAGCCTACTGAGATATCTTCCCAGCTCAAAGAATATTATTCTTATGCCCACTTCATAGATGAGGAAACAGAGGTTTGGGGAGGGTAAGTCACTCTCCCAGCCCTAGTCATGTTAGATTTTTAAAAACAAGTTCTTATGACCCTGTCTCAGGTACTTATCTCTCATTGCTGGGACAAATACCTGACACTGAAAATCAGGGAAGGAAAGGTTTATTTGGCTCGCAGTGCCTGGAGGTTTCAGTCTATCTATAATCAGCTGGCTCCAAGGCAGAGTGGCCCATGGCAGCGAGCAACCTTTCCTGGTGGTAGCAAAGAGCAAGACAGCAAAGAGGAGTAGCAGCGACAATGGTAGCAGAGGGGAGGTCTGTCTCTCTGTCTCTCTCTTGTTCCCTTCAGTCCATCTGCCCCAGGCTGGGAGTAACACTCACACCCATAATCCCAGCCTTGGATCATGAATTAATCAAACCGTAGAACTGCGCCTCAATGACTGCATGAGGCTTTGAGGGGACAATTATGCAGAAACCATAGCAGGCTCCTTCTCCAACTCTATACTGCCCTTTTGTTTTGAGAGCCTACATTTTCCAGTTCCACCTCCATGTTCCTTCCTTGTCTTATCTGTGTCACCTCCTGGAACACAGCTTTACATTTTCCAGAGCCTCACAGCGCAGACCTCAATCTCTTAGTTTTTCTTGCTGTGCTTTCCCCTATACAATTGTATCCAGTCCCATGAGTTTAAATGCCAGGAGTATATTATTACCTATATTTCTCTACTTGTATCTACACCTACGATCTACAGGATGTGGCTCTGATCCAGACTGCTTCTCTTACTCTCTGATTCACACATCAATTACCTATCCTCCTGGGATTTTTTTATTTTATTTTTTATATATTTAGTAAAGGGTCTCACTATGTAGATCGAACTCACAGTGATCCTCATGTTTTCAGCCTTCCAAACGCTGGGATTACAGGTGTGTGCTACCACGCCCAGTCTCAATTGTGTCTCAGCATGCCCTAGAGGCAGGGCCAGCACAGAATGCTGGGTACTGAAACAGACACAGTCCCTGTGTCTGCCTAAGCAGGAGCTTTAATCTGCTGAGCTACCTGGCCACCCCCTTTCTGGGATTTCTAAGTGGCATCTCAAACTCAGTGTGCCCAAAACACTCCCTGCTCCCCAGGACATATGTTTCTCCTCTCTACTCCATTCAAGCCCTCAGATTAGAAATGCAGTCTGGCCCCCAGCCCTCCTTTCCCTCATCTGGACTCACAGTGACTCTGCAATGTCAGCTTCTCTCCATTCCTCTGTTTCTACTGCTGCCCTTCTTGGCCCAAGTTACCAATAATATTCTTTGGATGATTCCAAAAGCCTCCCAAAGGCTTTCCCTGACTCACAATTGCCACCCCTGACCCAATCCATTTTTCACATAGCAACCTGAATGGCATTTAAACACACATCAGTTAAGCACATTCCCTACTTTAGATTCTTAAAAAAATCTTCTGATTAAAGTCCAGACTCAAGCATGATCTTTAAGGCCCAGAATCACCATCTGCTAACACATCTCATTGACTTCCCATTAGCCAGTGTCCTGTTTTTGGTTTCCCAGAGATACAAAAAGCCCTTTAATGTCTCAGAACTTTTGTAGTAGAGGGCTCTTCCCTCTGAAATGGAACACTTCATTGCTGGCCATAGGTGCTTCCTGTGTTAACTAAATAAATGAGAATAGCAGGTTTTTGCTTCCCTTATTTAAATATTATGCATGATAACATAGAAAAACTGTCCTGAGTAAATTCTTTTAGCTGTTTCTACTTTTGATATCAAAGTTAGATGGTCTTCACATAGTGGGTCTGTAGATATTCTGAAGCATATTTTCATATTTTCATGGATGGAGCAGAGCTGGGAAGGGGCTCTGCTCCATCCATGAGGGGCTCTCTCTCTCTTATGGATTGCAACATGATGGGAGATGGATAGATCCAGCACGTTGTGATTCCTGAAGCGGATGTTGCTGTTCCTGTTGTTCAGAGCTTAGGTGTTTGGAAGGCTCCCTGGCTCAGCTGCACAGGTGGGAAGCAGGAGGTCTGGAATTTGCAGGCATTGATCTATGTCAACTGAATGCCCACATGCATCCCTCAGATCTTGTGATTTGGGAAGGCACAACAGAGCGAGGGTTTGTAGGTACAAGAAACCAGAGAGGCACCTAGGAAACCTGACTGTTTTATTCATCAGGGACAGCCCAGGTGGCTGTAAATCAGAAACACCGGCTACTTAGTTGTTTCCAGTTCTGCTTTGGTTGTCAAACACAGCATCAGTGAGCTGAATTGAACCCTAACTCCCAAATCCAGTATCTGTATACACAGATGAGGTGGTGAATACAGTTAGGTATGACAATTAATGAGTCACCATCTGCTAACACATCACACTTTGAGTGGGATTTAACATGGTTATGGGTTTCTTCAAACACTTTTTTTTTTTCTCCTACCATATGTGCTTAAAGAATCCAAAAAGGAAACAGCTTAATCCAGGAATGTGAAAAAGAATGGTGACATTCTGTGGTGTGTCAGTGAAATGAGAAACTTATCAGGCATCATCTATTTCAGGGCTTTTGTGGTATTTTATGGGTCTGGGCATCTTGGCAATGACAAAAGGGCATCATTGCCAGGGCGCCTTACCACATGCATGGCTTTCAGAAGAGGACCACAGTGTGGTGCTACTTCTTCTGAAATTTACTTCTGGCTTTGCCTTGAGGTGACACACATACAAAAAATACTCTTCTTCTTTCAAGGGCCTGAGTTCACATCTATTGCATTTAGTTTAGCCATGTTCTTCCCAATGGAAACAAACCTCTTTGTGCTAGATTTTCCTGCTTACTTCTGTTTGTTCTTCTCAGGTTGCACTTATTCCATGTTGTGCCTCTGCATAGCCTCCTGAATTCTTGCTTTCCTTCTCCACTAATCTAAAGCTCCGTAAGAGCAAAGATATATTTTATTCATCTTTGCATAATTCAGGGACACCTACCCTAATAACTTACAATGGAGGTGCTCCACTTGTACTGTTGAATTAAAATACAACTGCTTTGGAGAAACAGTTGGGAATTATGACTTTAATCTAATATACCTCAAGTATTTACAGAAGTGGCATCACAGATCAACAATATAATTGACTCTATCCTTACATTAAATACTGAATAGTCTCATTCGACCAAGAAAAAAATAATCCCCTCACTCTTTCTGAAAGCTAGTGTTCAGTTTTGGTTAAACTACATTAGGTAAGTTTTGTGATCCCAGTGTTTGAAATAAAGAAGGATACTGATTTGATTCTTGGCACAGAAACAAAAGAGGGAAAGTCTCATAGAATATTTATGGTTAGCAAGCTTAGTTTAGCATAGGTATATCAATAAATCATTGCTATAAGTCTGCGATACATAGAGATCTATGTGTATGATTTCTAAAATGAGCAAAGACTTAAAGAACTTTAAAGAGAAATATGATAAAGGTAATAAAGTACTTAGCTATCATGGTATGTTTGAATAGGGAAAAAGCACTGTATTTTTTCTAAATATTTAAATATAGCCAACATACCAACTGTTTAAATGCCTTGGAAATCCTGACAGGAACAAAGGACTTTAGTAATATGGTGGACAATTCTCTCCGTCTTAGATGGCTGGAAGCTGGAAGATGATTTAATCAAAGTATCATTTGAGGAAAATGTATCTGGCAAAAGCATACATGATAGCTGCCAGAAGATTTGATCCAGCAGTTATAGGGGCCAAGGAGAAAGCAGTAAGAATAATCCAAACATGAGGCGCTGGGGAAATTTATGAGTGGTAAAAACACAGAGGAACAAGTAGATAGAAACATATTTCAAAAGAAAACTGTTTACAACATACATCATTCTAAATATTGAATTTAAGGGTGTTATGGTTTGTGTCTAGATGTCCCCCCAAGGTCTCATACAGTCAATGGGGTGGGTTTCTAGAGTTTATGATTAAATCATGATGCAATGCTGGGATTATGGGTGTGAGTGCTAGAACCGCCCTGAGACAGATGATCTGAATACAATATAAGGAAGGGAGAGATGCTTGCTAGCTGTCACAGCTGCAGTGCCTGCCTTTTTGGCTCTTGCTCTTTGCTATTTTCTGCCTCCATGAGGTACTGTCCTCTTCCAGGTACCTCTCTGTCTTGGAGCCAGCTGAGTATGGACTGAAACCTCAACTAACTGTGAGCTAAATAAACCTTTCCTTCCTGAGTTTGGGTGTCAGGTATTTTGTCCCAGCAACAAGAAAAAAGGAACAGAAACAAAGAGATTTAAGTTTTTGTCAACAACAAAGAGAAGTTGAGAGGGACAGTCAAACCATAGGGGAATATGCAAGTTTAGGTTTGGTCATGTTGAGTTTAATACAATGCCTTGACACCCAGGTGAAAATTCTATAACTCTATTCCTGTTATTTTGGGGCATAGTTGTTATAGGAAGAATGATTGGAGTATTTGGTCTGAAGGCAGCAAAGAGAAATTTAAGACAAGTGAAGAGCAAGAAAAATTTGAAACAGTCAAAGCTAAGACATGCCAGAGGGTTCTGCTTGGATATCAGATCTCCCATGATCCTGACTTGGGGTTGGTTGGGTTAGATTCCCCCCCTACTCTGCTGATGCTCTGGCTTAGACTTTTACTTCTATGCATCTGTAAATATCTACCTTGTAGTAAGTCAATGGACCATTTCACCAACCTGCCTTCAATGTGTAGAGAAATATTTCACAGTGTTCCAAAGTACTGAAACCTCCAAATATATGAGTTAGAGTTAAAAATCAAAGATGCACATTTTATCAAAATTATTTGCTGCTGTCTCTTGGCAGTTTAGCTTACCCTTTGAGAATCAACTTGAAGGTCTCTAAGCAGCCTACCTGACTCTCAGGCAGTTAGGCCTTTCACTGACCATCTGCCCACAGCACTTTGTTCCTGCTACATCCCTTGTCCCTTATCATGTACATTTTTTCTTGCCCCTGGGTTGAAAGCAACTTTAAGATGGAAACTATTTATTTATTTCTGTCTTCCGTGTGCCCTTAACAATAGGGTGGTTTATGGGTAACAATCAATTGTTGGAAATACCCTAAAGAGAAATTTAAATAACATGGACACAACAATGTACAGTTGCTGTAGCAAAGCTTGTGTATACAGCGGTGTCACCTTCCCCTGACGCCCTTAATAATGCACCAGCAGAGGCAGTGCTGTCCTTACACACTGCTGGCCTATGTTTGTAATGTGAGAGGTTTTTTTTGAAATACTGTCAAGAGCAATCCATCATGCAGTAACCTTTGGATTATATGCTGAGACTGGTCTTAAGCAGAGATATAAATGAACTTCAAGGATAGTGCTATTTTCTAAGAAAAGGAATGGTTCAGGAGTTCTGGTTAGGCAATGAGGTGGAACAGTTTGTTCTTTTTTCTTTCTTTTTTAAATGTATTTGGTACAGGGTCTCACTGCACAGCTTGGACTCATAGTGATCCTCCTGTCTCAACCTCTCCAGCCACTGTATTCCAGTGGGGAATACAGGTGTGCATCACCACTCCCGTCTAGGTGACCAGCTCAGTGCGCCAGGCAGTGGGTTGAGTGTGGCATGGGCGGGGGTCCAGCCCAGTCCCTGTGCTTACCTAAGTAGGCACTTAGTTTGCTGAGCTACCTTGCCAGCCCTCAGTTTATTCTTTTAAATGAGATAGTGGAAACCGAGCAAGGGTTTTTCTTTTGGTAGCTCCAGCTGGGTACAGAGCTATTGAACAAGGATGATCAGGTGACCCTGGATTGTGGCTGAATAGTTCTTTTGGTCTATCTGGTGAGGGTTTGACAAGGGGATGGAGACATGCCAAAGGTCTGACTGACTTCCCTTGAGAAGCGCAAGGTTTATCATTTTATCTCAAGGGAGATAAAAGAACTCATGGCACGTAAGTGAATTTCAGATGTCAGCTCACAGTTAAAAATACAGTATTTCCTTTATGTAAACATAAAGATCTAGGATTTTACAGTGTTTTAGCGTATAATGAAAGAGAGTTTCTAAGACTCACCATTTAATGTAAATCCAAATAAGACTCTTCCCATGAGCCAGTGTTTCCTGTTAAGGGGAATGCTCATAGGTGAGAACACTAAAATTATAATTCTTTGTCTTGCTTAATTAGATGAGAGCTTGCCGTAGTTCTTGTTGAAGCTGCAAGGAAATCCAGGCAATAATTCACATTGTCAGGTCAGCAGAAACGGGCCCAGGGTCTGACAAGACTGAAAGGTTTACTTAAGGAATCTATCTGTAAACCGGATCACTCAGAAGAGATAAAAATGCCCTGGGAAATACAAATGGCAGTGAAAATGCCCAAAAGATTCTCAATACGATCTTTACAGATGTCATTCCAGAGGAAATATATAAATCACATTAATATCAATTGATGTGGGGCACTAATTAATAAGTCCCATTAAATCACAAAGTAATGACATTTAGTATCTAAGGAAAGCCTCGTAATCTCTTGATCATTAATATTTCATAGCATCAGAACACAAGAACTGCCATCCCGAGCTCATGCCCGTGGATTCCTGTCCTGACCTGGCCCCAAGGGCTTTGAGCGGCGCGAAGTGATCACAGCTCTGTTGCACAGACTATCTTTACGCACCCTGCACTAGTGGGACCCAGGGTCCTAGTTGCCTCAATGTAGAAAACGAGAATCTGCTGCCATTCTTGGAGTCGACATCTGTACCTACTGAGCGCCCTGCAGGAACAGAAGGGCTCGGATGTTGACTTCGGTGTGTGGCTGCTTTCTTGTCGACCCCCTCAGCCCACAGAGAAGCTTGCATAGGAGAAAATCATTACTTTGATTTTTGGTGGGGGCTTTCTTTATTCAAAGGCAACAATCGCCTTGCAGAGCAGGTGCCAGTGCACGGGCTTATTGATCCCGCTCTCCCTGCGATTGCAGGAGGCCCTCACTCTGGAGCGAGGTGGAGGGGTCAAGGGCTAAGAAGTCGTCTGGGCCGGGCTGGCCGCGCTCCTGCCGCTCCGGTGGCACTGGGTGTCTTCTTCAGAAAGGGGCTGGGCACGGATCACGCTACAGGACAGCGCTGCCTGGAGGGGCGCGGCGCTGCTGGGGGTCTCCGAGACAGGGTCCGGGCCCAGCCCAGCCTGGGTGAGAGTCACTCCTGGCACCGAGCTGGACTCCGATCAGAGCCACCCGGGACAGACAGGGGACTGGGTCTGACCGAGGCGGTGCGCTCCGGGGAGGGAGGCGGGGAGAGGCGTGGGGTTGGCGGGGAGATCGGGGCTCCCGAGGCGGGGGCTGAAGAGTTGGGGAAAAGTGAGGGGAAAGTAGGGCCGGGGTTCGGGGGCGGCGGCGGGCGCCGAGGGAAAGTGAGGTCAGCGCAGAGGAGGCGAGGAGGTCGGGGAGCTCGGGGGGCGCGCGCGGGGAGGG
>PVKA01009537.1:0-68019 GCA_004027165.1 Ctenomys sociabilis | reverse complement strand
ACACAGACAAAGGAACTACAGAATAATGTACAGGACTACAAGATAAACCCTGAGAAGACTTCAATGACCACATAGGAAATATAAAGTTCATGTGTTGGTATATAAGTTTTGATCTACCTAGGTCTTAACCATCCAGCAGAAAAGTATAAAAGTATAAAAATGAAGTATACATCGTGAGGCCATAATATTAAGCTGAGCTTAATATCCATATCCATAATGGATATGGTCGACAATTTCTTTGAATAACTCCCTATGGTTGCAGAATGCTGGACTGTGGATTGTGGTGTCGAGTTCAAGCACATAAGGTAGTTGAATGTCAACAGAGTGCCCACTTTTGACAGGTGTAGACAAAGGAAGGGTTGTAGAAAGAAAAAATCATGATGTGTGTGTATAGACAGTACAGTTGGGATAGATAATGCTGTGCTTCTACATAATTCTATGAGAGGCAAGATCTGCACTAATGGTGGTTGGACAGGATATTATATCGGCTTTTAGTGCTATGGTCATCCACTAGGTAAATAATTATTCAATCTTTGATATAATTCAGCTGTATAAAAACATGTAAATGTAATATCATGTATGCACCTTGTACAATACCAAAACGTTATGAAAACAGTTTGCAATGTATTATTTCATTGACTCTGTATGGTTATGGTGTTTTGAAACTGTCTGATTGACATTTGTATTTCAATAAAATAAAAATAAATGGGGAAAAACACAAAAACAAAAACAAAAAGAATTCACTGTGTATCACTTAGGAGTCTCAGCCTGGTTTCTCAGGCAGTGGGAAGAACCCTAAGTTTTGAGCAGAGCAGGAGGGCACTGAACTATACAGTAATGGGTGTAATATGGTAACTGTATGCAGAGAATTTTAGAAGTCAGAACCTGATTAATGGTAGGAGGCATTGGCAATAGTTGAGGATGGTGTTTATAGGAGCAGTGAGGAAGGAAAGGAGAAGTGTTAGAGACCATTTCCCCTCCCCTCGGGCTGCTCTCTGCCTTGCCTATTGCCTGTGTGTGTGTTCCTACTTCATCAGATTTTCATAAGCCTTCTCTGTGGTGAGACTCCCTTCTTTGTCCTGTCTACTAACCTGTAATACTTTCCCCCTTTTTCAAATTATCCGTCTCCCAGGAGACCTTTCATGATTCAGCATCTGATCATAAGCATTCTGTTCAACTTTTTACATCATTTATTTGCTGCAGTTGATGGAGCTTCTTCAGTTACTGTGTATTTTATTAATGCATTCCACCTTTTAAAGAAAAAACAATAGAACAGAATTTCAAAAATGCTAATAATACATTGTATATTGTTGTCTTCTTCCAATTAGCTATTCAGAGTATAAAATACAGGCAGGGTGTATATCCAAACAATATTACCATGAACCTTTATTTTCAATGAACTAAGAGAAACTAGTTGTAACTATCTTGTGTATAAATATATTTTCCCCCTTCAATCTTTTCAAAAGGATGCTAACTTCCTATGGCTCTAAAATTGCACATTATTTTCTATGTCTTAGCTATGACATCAGTTTCAACATTCTCTCCAGAATAGTGGTTCAAATATTAACCAACTAAATGTATTTGACTCTGTATTATTTCTTAAATATATGTATAAGAATTTTGGACTTTGTGGAATTCAAACTAAGAACTGCTTATCAGAAAAAAAACAACTTAATTTAGTAATTTGGTAACTATTAATTCTTTGCAAATTCACTGCTTTCTATAATTGGACAATTTCTATTAAAATTGCTTTTTGTTGTTCTGTTTGACTTTGGTAAGGGATATGTGATATGTGGCCTTCTACTTAAAAACTGAAAATTCGTCTATTAAGGAGTTTCCAGGGTAGGTGGAATAAGGAAAAACCACTGCACAATGGTTCCAGGTGCCCTGCACCTACAACCCTGGAGAAGCTCTTCTTGTGGCTTCATAGTTTCTGGGGAGATCTGTGCAGCTCTTCTGTTATTTCAAGTACTTATTTAGGCTCCTTTGGTCTTTTGTTTCTTATTGTTACAGTTATCATAAGGCTATGTGGTCATCAGTCATAGGAGGAACCACTAGTTACGCTATGAGCAGAAGATGCTTGCATAAAATTTTACTTTTGATAAGTGATTGGTATTATTTTGCTTGTGGAATTTTAATCTTGTGAAGGAAAATATAGGTCCCCAAAATACTGCCCAAGAAAAAAGATTATTTTAGAAGTATTGTAACATTTAAAACACAAATTTACAACTTATTAGGTGAAAATAACTTAAGCAGTTAGTAGACATAAGGAGTCAGAAGTCCATCCAGTTGGGACAGGTTCATACTCATGACTATGTTAGTTGTTTTTAAGGAAGGGAAATAGGAATGCTGTTGTTAAAGAGAGGAGATTGGGTTGAGAGATGGATGCCGACCAGTGAGGATCTCCAGCCAGCCAGGGCCAGCAGCGGAGGCAGAGGTGGGGAGGGACCAGAAGAGCCGTGGGACAACTCAGTGAGGGGCAGTTAAGGGAAGGACTTCTCTTCTGGAAGAATAGAAAAATGGATGTTGGGAGAAATTCTTAGGAGAACACCAGCTTTAGCGGGGCTGATGGGGTTTGAAGACAGGGACAAGCATGGGGACATTTGTTCACAATCAGGTCAGCAGCACTAATCAAAGTGACCTGTTAAATTTTGGGTCATTGGGGGAGGTGATGTGGCTTAGAGTCCAAGCCACCAATGTTGTTACTGTGTTTCGGATGTTGGAGGGTGGTTTCTAGATATTTTCTGTCCTAAACAAAGAATTGGTCAAGATAAGGGTGCATGGCAGTGACTTTACTTTTATTAAAGGTAAGAAAAGAAATTTGGGCCAAGAAGAAGTAGGAGGAGTGAGCTCTGCAATGTGGGGGTAGACTCCCATGAAGAGGTACAGTGAGTAACAAAGAGTTCATTATCTTCTCTCCTTTTTGTATGCCCCATCCATCAGGTTAATGACAGGTCTGCTATGTCCTATGAAAAACCTGCTGCAGGTTTTAGAACTGCTCTGTGTACCTGTCCTGGGTTTTTGTACTTTTAACAGGTCATACGTACTTCCCCAGCTAGTCTGCCACACTCTCCTGGGATTTTATGATTAACAGTTCCACTGCTCTCCAGTTACTCTTAGCCACAGGGTAGCACCTTATCTTGCTCCCTGTGACTAAGAAAGCTATAAATAACAGAGCTATCCAAGAATAAGCCTGTGTAAATTAACATAGCCAGATAAACACACTCCATACCTTCTCATGTATGGTAGGTAAGTAGTAAGAAACATGTGTAAGAGACCTGAACAGAAAGCTGTAGAGGAGGAGGCATCACAAAAGTTCATTTTGTGAACATTTGTGATTGTTGAGAATTTCTCACATCCTGTCAGGAAAAATACCTTTCTCACTTTCTAATATCTCTCTAAGTGTCCCAAACAATATCATCTCTTAGAATTGCAGTGTTTTTATTTTTCTCATCACTGAATTGATCTGCTTTCTAAAGGAGAGGGAGATGGTCTAGAAAGAAACTCAGCTATATTACAGTGAGTTGGTTGTTTTTAATCAGGTAACTAAGTTTTCTGGAGGAGAATAACAAATCAATAACATATTTCCCGAAAATTAACACATACATTGAATTTTCACTTCTACCTAAAGCCTCATTAAATGACAGGAGTTTTCTAAAGGCACAAATCCATAAGGACAAAGAATAAAAGCAAACAAACCTTGGACACTGAAAAACAGCTGAACAAGTGCTAATTGACTGAGGAAGTGATAATTGGCTTAGTTGCTTATCGAGAAGGCTAGCAGTAGTGGTGTCCAGGGAACAGGAGCAGTCTGATTTACACTGCAGGGTACCAGCTCAATGTGATGATGCCAGCTGCCTCCCAAAACTGGGACAAGTCAGACAAAAGAGAACTTCTATCAAAAAGCCAGATTAGGAGAAGCAGTTAGACCTGTGTACCAACAATGGGGAAACTAAAAAGAGCAGAATTTTCCTCCTTCATAAGGGATGTTTAATAGGCAATGCTTGAGAAAAAAGTCTTAATCTAAGCATGTTATACTTATAAACATGGATATAAATACCTAAAAAGAGAAACAAAATTAGTTCAGGGGCTTGAAATTTGGCTGTATCTGGAAAGAGGGAGTTGATAACAATTATCTGTCCTTAAACTAGGTACTTGTATAGGTCTGATCAAAATAAAACTGAAATTGCAAGGATAAAGAAGGAGGGAATTGAAAGACAGAAGCTGCTGTGGGAAGTAGAAGTGTTCCTGGAGGCAGGTCTGTGCCCCAAGTCATGAGGACACCTGTGCAGAGAGAGGTTGGCGCTGGCTGCCCCTGGCTCGTGGCGCATCCAGGACAGCTGCGGTTCTTACCAGGTGGCAGCTGTGAGTGCTTCCTGCACGGGAGTGGGTTCTGTACTTTCACAATGACTGTGACCAGAAAGGATCGCACGCTAAGTGAAAGAGAACTCCGCCCACTCAACCTTCTGTAAATTCAGGCTTCTTTCTAAAGCTCTGAGGGATTCTCCAGCATAGCTATGGTTACACCATTTGTGAACAAAGTGCAGCATAAAGTAATTTCCCAAATAGTGAAAGATGTAATTATCCTTCATTGAAATCAGCTTAATGGAAATTTTTTTGCAGCAGGTCTTATCCTTGCTTTCTTAAATTTGATTAGGCAAAAGTTATTTGAGCATTTGTGGTGTTGATGGAGGATCATTCTGAGGTGCATCCGTAATTAGGCTGCAGTTGGATGCAGTGAGTCCCCCAGCAGCCTTTGAGCTTGGAAGTCCTTTCGCCTGTAGCCTCAGTAACCTGCTTGCTGTGCCTGTTTAGATCCATTCCTGGTGTTCAGTGTGTCCATCTCCTTCTGTGTCAACTCTCACTTCCTTCTGCTTCTTAGTGCTACATTGCTGCTATGGCTGCTGTCTATTTACTCCTTGTCTCTCCTAATCTGCTGAGCAGCTGCCATCCCCTTGTGACCATGCTTGATGCATTTGGCTTCCCTAAGGGCAGATGGGCATGATGTTAGGCCAGCCCTGCCTAATCTGGATTTGCTCAGCTAATGTACTTTCTTGTAAATGCCTTGGTTCCCAGAGTACTCTGAGGAGCTGAGGTTACGAGAGGACTAATCTGTCATCCTTGGTCCCTTTGCATCATTGCCTAGCCCACTGCAGTCAACAGAAAATAACCTGTAAGATTTGCTCGGAAAGTATTTTGCTAGTGTGGTGTTCAGAAGAATTTGGAAAAGGAGACTGGGAAGCCTTTTAACATTGATTTTTCATCTGTGTCATAGTGTTTCTCAGCCCTGTTTTAGAGAAGTAAAAGCTGCCTCTCTGGGAAGTCAGAGACCTGAGACCTCATGCCCTCTGGGTGTTGTCTTGATTGTGACTGTAGGTTAGTCACTTGACCTGTCTGCCTCGTTTTCCTCCTCCTAAGTAGCATATGATTCCTTGGTGGTTCTAAAGTGCAGGGTCCTAAGGTCAATGGCATAAGGAGCAAGTTTTAAATGGCTTTTTTACAGTCACTTTAAAAAACTATAAACAGGTTGGTTCATATAGTGTCATGAGATACAGAATTTGCAGCCCATCAACATGAGTTTTTGGTTTTTAATTAAAAAAAAATCTTTCATTTATTTACTTAGTAAAGGATCACACTACTCAGCTTAGACACTAGTGTTCCTTCTAGCTCAGCCTCCCTAACATTGGGATTATAGGCATGCACTACCTCACCTGGTTTCAGGGCCAGCACAGCACACCAGCATGGCATGCAGTACCAGGGATCAAACTAGGGTCCTTGTACTTGTCAGGGAGGCACTTAGACTTCTAAGCCTTCTCCACAGCCCTCAGCATTGAGCTTTGAAGGTGAGGAGTGATGGTCTCTTAAGACTGGGAGACCACGTCAGAATCCCTAGGAAACCCAGTGTCCTCAGATCCCAAATCAGTGAGCCTCAGTGAGCTCACATTCCTCGAATGTGGACTCCCCGTCTCATCCTGAAGCTATGTATTTATTAACTAATAATTAAGGAAAGCATGGGAAGCCAAGAGGCTCACCCTCTCTCCCTTGCCTACCTTCTTCCTCCTTCAGTCCCCCCTCAGCATGCCCTTCCTCGCTATAAGAGCCTGAAGAAATGATCCCAAAGGCAACAGCTCGTACTAAGCCCTTAACATGTGCTAAGACACCCACTGCCACACATTAATTTTCACACTCATGGTATTGTTGAGTAGAATGCTTGTTTGAAATGTTGTTTCTTTGCATTACACTGACTCTTTTCAGGCTGAGGCTCAAGAATGCATCGCAGGGAGCATGTTCAAGTCTTGAGAGCCTCTGTCTTCTGGATAGAGAACAGGCCCCCTTCCAGGTTGCAGGATTCTACCGAATGCTTCTTTCCTCTGCCTGTGCAAGGACATGGACTACTCAGACTCAAGAGTCTGGCTGTGTGTGGCAGCTAGGTTTTCTTTCTAGAATAATGGACTTCTAACAGTTTTCACAGGTGAAATTTTGTCTGTGCCCCCAATGAAAGGAGCAGGGATGTCATGAGGCTGCTCGTCCTTCCTGGGGTATGTTCTGTGATCAGATCCCAAAGTCATGCTGTCCTGTCACATCTTCACTTCCTTCAAAAGCCCACAGTCTCGGAATTGTCCTTCCCATCTAAGTAGCAGCTCTCAGGTGCTTCTGGCAGCTGCTGTGCTGGGAGTCAGGAGGGCCTCCTTATAGCACCTGTGTAAAAGCTCGTTCTGTTGTCATTGCCTATTATAGCAAAGAACCACAATGAGAGTGAAGTCCATTGGCAAATCCTTTCTCCTACAGATCCTAGTTTTAAAAAGTTCTCCTAATAGGCATCTAATTGTGTTTTTCCATATCAGCAATAAATTTAAGGCTAAAGGTATCTTAAAATAAAGGATACTAGTCAAAATGATCTCTTAAGGCCTCGCCGGGTCTCAAGTGCTATCAGCTGCCTGTCCTATATGTACGTAAGGAATTGTAAAAGGGAATATATGAAGTTAGATAAGGATAAAAATGCATTCTTACAGTAATATAAGGATAAAAATGGATTCTTACAGTAATATAGTATTTACAGATAATTCTTATAACAAGGAATTTAAAACAGCTGTAAATTGCATGTGTTTATTCTGAGTCACTATACAGTAAGTGCCCGACTTAGGGAGATTTGAGTCACAAGCTTTCACAGACATGAACAGGTCTCACATTATATACAGTCATAGATGTGAATGAACCACAACATAGCTGGTGGGTCTGTGGGACCTTGGCACAGCGGTGCTGCCGTGGCTCACTGCTCAGCGCCACAGAGTACAGTGCTGCAGGGCTCAGCCAGAGCCCAGGATGTCCGGGAGCAGAGCGGCAGCGGCGGTGATGTGGACATTGCTAGGAGGTGTCAGGCGATGTGCGCGGTGCTTCTGTGTCCAGCGGGTAGGAGACTCACTTTGTGAGGCTTAGAAATGAATCCAACTTCCAAATTCTCCCAGAATGGGACTCATTTGTAACTTGCTGTACTGTTCACTAGAGGGCAATAACATGTGAACATAAGATGGGAAAAAGTCATGCGTTTGCATATGTGCTCCATGACAAGGAGTTACATGAATTGACTATTGAAGATAAAAGGCCTTTGCTGTCCTGGAGTCATGAAACACAACCAGGCACCTGACAGCTAACAGGTGTGAGGGAAGTGAGCGGGAAGGAGCCTTCCTTTCCCAGAAGTGTGTTGGTGGAAGGAGGTAGGACTTGAGCTCCCGGCTTGAGAGTATGCCACGGTTCGTGTGAGTGAGACAGGAGAAGCAGTGGGAAAACGCGGAAGGGTTAATCATCAAGGGTTTTACAGCACACCAACCTGCTTGAAGGAAAGTGCTTAATCAGGAATCAGGAAATTAGGATTGAAAACTCAGCGTGGACTTTTAATGATGTAAGCCTTTTGCCTTTCTATTCATAGTGAAAGCATTTTGGGTGATTTCTAGGCCATTCCCCAAAGCCTTCAAGGACTTATAGTTGTGTTCTGGGCAAGCTATTTCATCACAACACAATTTGTACTCTTTAAAGATGCTTAGAGCACTTGGCATGCTAGATATCCTTTGCTTTTTTAGCTCTGCATATTCCAAGCTTATTTTGTTATAAAGCCACTGTTTAAAATTCAGTGTCTTGAACACTTCAGGAAACTATTTTAGGCAATGAAATCACTAAATAGGGACCCACTCAGAGACTTACTGATTGGCTCAGCTCTTCTCATGTGTGCTCCATGACCCAGTACTAATAGAGCATAGATGCCCGGAGTGTTAGCACAGGAAGAGCACTGGGAAACACTTCCATCAGGTGTATGTGCCATCACGGTGGGCTGGTCAGATGGAAAGAGCTGGGAGTTACCAGAGCGGCAGTACTGAAGGGCAGTGAAGTGCACACTACAGAGAGAATTGGCTCTCACCCAGGTGGGAAAGCTCTCTGAGTGCCTAAGTCCTCTACAGAAGAAAGAATGGGTAGAAAATGAAAAACTTCTTGAGTGTGATTATGAGACTGATTCAGAACTGGCTATTTTCACCCTTAAAGCCTAAAAACATCCCCTGCATACCTGATTCCTTACTGTGCTCTACATTTCCCTTTTCTATAACAATTGTTAGCTTTTTTTTTTGAAGAACCAGGGATTGAACTTGGGCCCTTGCACTTGCCTGGCAAGTGCTTATTCTATCTCCCCGGCTAATCATTAACATATGATTAGTTAGGTATGGTGGTTCGTTCCTGTAATCCTAGCACTAAGGAGGCTGAGGCGGGAAGATAACTGTAAGTTCAAAGCCAGCCTGAGCTAATAGTGAGTTCAAGGCCAGCCTGAATTACACAGCAAGACCCTGTCTCAAACACCCACACCCAATTCATATTCCTATCTTCTTCCAAAAGGAATTAA
Organism: Ctenomys sociabilis; assembly: GCA_004027165.1. NCBI lineage: Eukaryota > Metazoa > Chordata > Mammalia > Rodentia > Ctenomyidae > Ctenomys > Ctenomys sociabilis. The sequence continues at coordinate 59,132 of PVKA01009537.1, read as the reverse complement.
ATTCTGAGAGCAGATAATCCATTGTTTATAACATATACCAAATGCCTAGAGTGGTGCCTGACACACATCTAACTCTCAGTAAATATTTGTTGGGTTACATTGAACCAAGGTGCTATAGTTACTTGTTTGTTCATTTACTCTTGAATCTTCCCAGAAAGCAGACCCTCTGCAGATAGATGAACAGGGTATGGGCCCCACCTTGCACAGCTCTAGGCCTGGTTTTGGAGGTGGGTGAAAGTAGGGTAGTACTTGAGAGCTTTGCTGCAGCTTTGACCCATGAGTGAGTCACAGGAATAGGGTGATGCTTGAGCCAGATTTTAAGACAGCATTGCATCAAGGAGATGGTTTGTCTGGAAACCAAGGCAGGGGCTACAGGCTTCAGGCCGAGAGAGGTTGGATATGGAATAGGAGGAGAGAAAGACAAGAGTATGACTTGGGATGCTTGGCTTTGTCCTAGAGGGCTGGAACTGCTCTTTACCAAGATGGGAAGGATGAGCTGGTGTGAGTTTGAGAAAGAAAATCAGGAATTTGTTTTTGGACAAGTAAAATTTGATATCCCTGGCTGACTTCCAAGTGAAAAATTCAGGGGAGAGATCCAGACCGAAGGTACTGAGCATGTTGGCACAAGATGGTCTTTCTAGCTGAGATTCTGAACTCATCTGAGAAGTGAGGAAGTGATATTATGGGCAGAAAATGTGGAACCCGGGCCTTCTAATATGTAGAGAGCAAGCACAGGAAATGGAGGTGCAGCAGCCAGAGAGGAAGGGTGAGAACACTGCTCATCTGCAGGTGGGCAAATGAGGTGCTCTGGGGCGGTGCAGCTTCTTCTCCAGCAGATCCAAGCATTTGTAGCACGCATCATTATGGCTCTGTGAGGACACAGGGCAACAAGTAACTCATTTTGTTGCGAGCATGAAAATGATAAAGAGAAGCTTAGGATAGCTGTGCTAAACTGTGGGGGAAAAGGAGAAAAAGGATATAAAAGTTGGGATCCTAACAAAAATACTGTAGGTATTAAAAAGCCCAGCCTTTTATTTTGTTTTTGGTGGGGCTGGGGACTGAACCTGTGACTTTGCCTGTACTAGACACGCACTTTATTAAAAACAAAGAAACTGTAGTTGTGGTGAAGAGGGCCTCTGTACTTCTCAGTGAAATGGAGTGAGGGTCCCGCAGACTCCGGTGTTCCTTGTGTTACCTACCCACATGAGTCTGGTCTTGTGTTCATGGAATTAGATTCCACAAAGGGCTAAGAGTTATGCAACTTCAACTCACCTAGATTTACCCAGATGGAAAAGGCTGGCAGAGGAAGGAAATCCTCCATGTACCCCATTCACAAAGTGCACTGCTGTGGATTTGGCACCCCAGGAATCTTGCCACCATCTGGATTTTAAGGATATGTTTAGGAGACTTAGCTATTCTGTCTCTCGTCAAATAGGATTTAACAGCTCTAAATCCATCTTAAAATAATTTGGCTTTTCTTAATGCCAAGATTATTTGGGAAGAGGGCCAAGAAAAAGAGACTACCAACTGGAACTGTTCATAATTAGCCATTTCCGCATCTCCATGAGCTCCAGTTTGAAACACCCACACATCAGTGGTGTACCTACTCTCTAGTCCCTGGAGTTTAGCATATCTTGCATTATTTGTGCAGGCTGCATATTGTACAGTATGTGTGCAGAGCATATTAAAGTCACTTTAATAGTGCTGAGTTTGAATGGGGACCCACATATACCTACGTAGACTATAGAACTTATATCCCACTATATTAATGTGGGGAACTTAAACTAGAATTGTATTTACCTATTTTGTCACCATTTAAAAGACCTTAACTGTTGCTTTCAGCTTCCATTGTCCAATACACACACAAATGTTTTTGCACAAATTATGTTCATGATAAATGAGCTTTATAGGACAACAACATAAATTTTCAATTTAAAACTAATCTTTGATTATCTCAGTTTAGGATCAGTATTTCTCATGAGTATTTTTTTAAAGTTATATTTACTTGGAAGAAAAGTTTAGCTATGTACTACATGCTGCATTTTAGATTCATGTCATTTAGCTTAGTAGGGAAAATCCCATCCAGAATTGTTGGAAAGATCATCTGCTTCATGCTTGGCAAGAAAAAATGGCGTTCATTTCCATTGGGAGAGGACATGGTGCTGTGGCTCTGACTTGGCCCCTGCTTTCTTTGAAAGCAAAAGCTTCTTCATATCTATACCTGTATTACCATTTTTATTTTCAAAGCTGGTTGACTTTCATGTAAGTTTGTTATCTGTAACAGAAAGTAGCAAACTAGGCAGAATTGGAAATTTCTCCCCAGTAAATTCCCATATAGTTGTATGCAGTTACACTACTGGTCTGAATTATGCCATTGTAAAAATTTTGTACCCATTTATTAGTTTGCATAAAACGTGATATTCATTTTACAGCATTATATTTCATTTTTATCAGTTTTAAGCTCCTCAGAAAGCCTTTAAAATAAAATATTTAAGTTGAGAAGTGTTTTGAAACAATTGGATAATAAGCTGCTTAGTTCTAAAGAAATGACATAGAAAGAAGCAGTAACTTACCAAACTGTACTTCTGTACATAAAAATGTAATTACTTTCATATGGAAATACTATTTTTTTTAATTAAACACTATAATTATGAATCAAAATGCAGTTCCTGCCTTGGACAATGGACTTACCTTGCCCTTCATCGTGTGGTTTATCTTCCATTCCCTTTAGACCAGAGCTGAATTAAACTCTCATCAGTGTCCTCCAACTGTGGCTTTCCTATTTTTTTTTATTTCCCTGCTGTTTGACAACCTATTTATTTCTTTGGTTCTCAGGTTTGTTACTGCAAAGGAATTTGAACACAAAGGAATTTGTTTTATCACCAGTTAACATCCTAGAAGAAAAATAGCCTACCCTTGGGAGAGAAACTTTGGGTCACAGTGCCAGAGGAACCCGGCTCAGGTTCATAGCACTGAGCAAACAAGGCATAGAGACAGTGCTGTTTCAGAAGTGCTCCCATCTCAGGCCAGCCAGGTTTATGTGTCAGACAGTGATGACTTGCTGATTTCTGATTTTACCTCTGAGCGCTAGCCTACATTTCTGGGTTTCATTGTATTCATGTAACATGCTCATACCTTCAAACTTTAATACCTTTAAACACAATGTACATTTTGACTGTTACATAATATAGGACATCACAGATGCGTCACTTTGAAAGGCCATTTACCTGATTTTGGTTTTCAACTAAGTCAGCAATACAGAGATTTCATTTCCGTTTCTTTGCCTAGAAATAAGTGCTACCTCTTGTCTTGCTTGCATGGCAGCATGGCTGAGGAATAAAAGCATCCTTGTGCCTTCCCCAGCCTCACTGAAAGGTGTCCCAAGGTGTTTTGCATTTTATTTTTAAAGAAAACATAAACAAGTCTGCTATTTGAGATAAGTAATACCATCTAGTTGTAATGAGATAAAGGCTAATAGACAAGGAAATGACTTTGTTGAACAGACAACGTCAAGATAAAGTGAACAAGACATAGCTATAAAATACACAAAGGTTTGATAAAAATATGCGGGATATCTGTGGAAGATACAAGTAACATACAGGGAAGTGGATCTTGTTTCTGAGAGAACCATAGTGAGTATCGCATTCCCCACGATTATTGGCCTGGCTTCTGTGTCAGCATGGTGATTGTTTTTGCGGTGGGAACACGCCACCATCCCACCCAGCTATAACTGCAGTGTCCCTGGGACTGAGGGTTTGCCTATTAACTGTCTCTGTGTTTTCCATGTAAGCCAACAGCCATGTTCTATAAGATTATTATGACTCTGGCTTAATCCATGATCTAGAAACCTCTAAATATTGATGTTGCAGATGATTATTGCAGTTGTTTTCTCAGTATCTGTAAAATACCAGTTATTTTCAGAACTATGTAGACTCTTCTTAGCTGTAATGTGTCCATGAAAAGAACTTGGGCTTTTAGGGACTATAAAAGCTCTACTTCATAAGCATGGCTGTAGTAAAAGCTTGCTTGGGAAGACTGCTGCTGTGCACTGCATTTGTATGGCCCCAGTCCTGCCCTGAGCAGCACAACAATGGCTACAAAATATTGGCAACCTAGATAGGCAGATGCAAGGTATGTTGGTAACTGGTAAGTGTGGTATATACAGACAAGTCATATATGCTTCATCTAAATGTAAAGGGGACATTTCATGCCAACAGGATTTCTCACATCACTAAAAAGAAGGCAGGAGATAAAACTAACCTTCCGTCCTGAGCCCATGGCAAAAATTGAGCTGCACTGGGTGCCCCTGTGCCCTGCATCCTGGGTGCTGGCTGGCACATTGAGGATAGGAGTTAAGAGAATGCTTTCCCTAGCCAGAGTTAATATTTCTGCTGTTTCTCATAGGATGCCAAGGCCAGCAAAGAGTAATGGCGATGAATGCTGAAGGCCTCAGACCTCTTTCTTATTATGTTAACTTTGCTATAGATAGTCACTTAAAGCTTTATAGTAGGTGTATTAGTGTGTTTTGTGTCACTATCACAAAAATGCCTGAGGATAGATTTATTTTGCCTCATAAGCACAGAGGTTTCAGTCCATGACCATTTGATTCCATTGGGCCTGAGGTAAACCTCCTGGTAGAGAGGGAGCAGAGGAAGGGACTGGGACCAGATAGCATTGCCAAGGTCACACCCCAGGACCCTTTCACTTCAGCTAAGCCCCATCCCCATTTCTGTCATCTCCCAATAATGGCATCAAATTACAATTTAATGTGGATCAATCCATCTGACAAAATTAGAGACCACACAATCCAGTCACTGCCTAAAACCCATCACTGCACATTTTATATCTAATTACTAAGTGGAAACACAGGATGTACTTTTGCTGATTTTCAAAAATTTTAATGTATCTATTTAATTACTTTTGGGTTTTTTAAAAGTAAGAAATAAGCATAAATGACCCATTATTTGCAGTTTATCCTGTAAAATTTTACATTGCACTATGTAATTATCTTAGTTACTTTCTTCTCGCTGACACAGAATGCTGCCGCCCAAGGTGGAAGTTCACGGTGTGTAGAGGTGTCAGTTCACAGTTGCCTGGTTCCAAGGTGGGGTAGCATGGCGAAGAGACAGTGCCGAGGCAAAGCAGTTCATGACAGCCAGAAGGCCGCAAGGCAGTGAGCTAGCAAGTGACCACAGCAGCCCTTCTTCTGTCCCCTGTGTTCTATTCAGGAGTGCCCTGAAAGCGGTGGCACTCACACCCAAGGTGGGACATCCTTTATCCTACCCAGAGCTGTGCCAGGCCGTTCAATAGACCGATTCAGTGATCACACACCCTGCATCCCGGCATCATACAGTAGATCTGGCCACCTCTGAAAAGCCACTCTTTGGAGGACATCTAGACACAAGCCCTAGCAGTAATCTGTATAAATCTTCCATATTTAGCAAGTTTCATGGTATAGTATAAAACTGCTAATCTGGTATTACATCTGCAGAGTTTATTTTGGTATTGATTTAAAAACACAATTGTTCTACATTCCCACATCCTTATTTTAGAATACTGTTATCATTTTAGTTTTATCCTCTCCAAAATACATAGTTGGGCCAGGGAGATAGCTCAGAATAAGGACCAGGCTGGCAAGCACAAGGCACTGACTTCAGTGCTTGGTACAGCAAAATAAATGGATGGATGGATGGATGAAATATAGTGATGGCTTTGTTTTTTCCCTTTTTCTTTGTTTTAACCAGGTTGGACCAAAATGACCCTCTTTCTCTTCCAGTAGCCTGACAAGTAGCTTTGCATCCCAAAGACGTAGTGAAATGAGTCATTTGTCACCCTAGTTGGGGTGGGGGAGAATGCGGACAGATGTATTCCAGAATAAATTTTAAAGGTTTCTTTATGAAAGAGCTATGGTGATAACATAAGCACTAGATGGCTGCCCATGCTTCTAGAAATCTAGCTTTTTACAAACTGTGTGGCACATTTGATTAACGGGTTTTAATGGAATAGCCCAGCAGAGTCAGTTGGCCTGCACATGGTGTGTCATCAGCACACACTGCTGGTTTTTTTTTGGGTGACACCGGGGATTGAGCTCAGGCCCTTGTGCTTGCCAGGGAAGTGTTTATTCCATTAAGCCATCTCCCAGCCTCAAGAATGATGCTTTCTGTTTTGTTTTGTCTTTAGTACAGGGTCTCACTACATAGATTGGACTCATAGTGATTCCCCTGTTTGCAGCCTCCCAGATGCTGGGATCACAGGCACATACCACCACGCCCAGTCTCAGTCACCATCTCAGCACACTCTGGAGGCTGAGCCAGCACCTCAGGACCTGGGATCAAACCCCAGCCCCTGCGTCTGCCTAAGCAGGCGCTTTAATCTGCTGAGCTATTTGGCCAGCCCTGGCTCACAGATTAGTGCTGCTACTTCAAGAATTGCTCTCCTTATGCAAAATAATGAGATCTTTTGTTATCTCAATATTATGGGTATTGACTACTAATTACAAAAACAGAAATGTCCTAGACAGTGTCCACAGCAAAGAAATCTTAGTGTGACAGTTAAAATTCTTGACATAAAGAGTTCCTCATTAAATTTCATTTTGTAGTCCTTCTAAATAAAAGTGAAACTAGGAAATATGAAAAGAATCTCATTTAAGGTAATTTGGAAATATGTATCTGTAGACAGGAGCTGAAAAGTTTTTGCAAAGAAAAAAAGTATTCTCTATACATGCACATGACTATAGAGTTGGTAGAGTTGGCACGTTCATAATTCCTGGATTTTCAGCAATGCCACGCTGAACCTAACCCCACCGTCCTTTCACATCTTTTGTCTTTCCTGTAATTCAAGAATAAGCAGTTTTAAAATAAAACAACTATTCTTGTTTGGGGTCAGGCTGTGTGACATGGTCTTGAAACTTTTGCTTATCTGATTTTCACCAGCTACTTTAAAACTTTCCACTTGTAGACAAATAAGATATGCCAAAGGAGAAAGATGTTGTTTTTAAGTTGTTAGCTGTAACAAGGACTTTTTCCTTGGATTGATCTTTTTGCTATAAATAATTTGGAAAATACAGAAGAAGTTTTAATTTACCATTTAAACCAGATAAGTTACTCGTACTTACTGTTGACTTAAAGATCCCAGGAGACGTCCTTCTTATATTAGAGTAGATGTCCTGATGGTTTAGTATCAAAAGAATAATGCAGTATGCACCTGAGGTATCTATTACTGGATTTCTCTTGTTCCATGTGTGGACCAATTTTTTATTTTTTTCGGAACCAAGGATTGAACTCAGGCCCTTACACTTGCCAGGGAAGTGCTTATTCCACTGAGCCACCTCCCTGGCCCATGTGGACTGATTCTGTTGAACTATGTAACCTCGTCTCTACCTCTGCATTCCCTTATAACTGGGCCCGTATGTATCAAGAGCCCTTACATTATTGTACCTCATATAACCACAAATCGAGATTCTGTTACATGCTGGGATGCTCTAGAGAGAGTAGCTGATGGCTGGAAACCTGGAACCCTTAGGTAAGGGGGAGCCAGGACTCCAGCCTTTACCATCTCTTTGGGTAGTTCTGTAGCTTGTGTCTGTGGCCTTGCCCAGGGTGTGAAAGTGCCTGGCTGGCTCCTCTGCACCTCCTTGGCTGTGCATCCCTGCCTGTCACAGGGGCCAGAAAAAGGTGCAGTCCTGCTGTGCAGGTCATGGTGAAAGTCCTCCTTTTTTTGAAAAATAAAATTAGCCCAGATGTTTCAAGTCAGTGGCTTAGCAGAACTCACAGTTGTGGATTTGCAAAGGCAGGTTAATAATACAGACATCTTTCCTGAGAAATAGGTATGTTTGGCCTAACAGCAGATCTGACATAAATAACAATAAGTCCCACTTGGTCACTTTTTAAGTTGTGTTTTATATTTTTAACGTTATTCTGATAACAATTTATCACCTTTCTCATGCCCATTAAAAAAAATTTAATAATACACTTTGTACTTCTCCAGGAATTGTTACTGGACCACAGATACTTTAAATGGAATAAACTAAGGGGAAATTGTTTCAACTCTTTTTAATAGATACATAATATGATTCTTAAAAAAATGCTTCAAAATCTTTTATTTATGTATGTGGTATAGGAGCTTACTACACAGCAAGTTATTGAGTACCAGAGATTGGACCTGGGTCCTTGAGCTTGTCGGTCAGGTGCTTACACCACCAAGCTATCTCCCTAGCCCCAATGTGTGTGTGTGTGTGTGTGTGTGTGTGTGTGTAATGAACTTTGTAAGATAGCAGGCATGTATGCAACTGCATTCATTTTTTAATGCTTCCATAACACTTTAACAATAACTTCTTGTCATTGTAAATGTTGTCTTCAAGTCTGAATTCTTAAAGCAGCCTGTGTTTCACTGCCTCTCATCCTGGGTTCCTGTCATCTGAACTTTCTGAAATCTACTTTCTTAAAATCTCAGGTGTGTGTGTGAATATGAACTCAGCATTTTTTGTGTGTCACATTATCTGTAGGTTCTGACTTGTGGGTTGGAGCCCAGTAGCACTCCTGTCATTGCCTCATCACTTTGCAGCTGATGCACGTTCAGTAGGATGACATAAAATGCTCCCAACAGAAGGAGGCTTCCAAGCAGATACCTGGCCACAAAATCGCCCACGGTTGTTGGGCTGCACCTGTGTGCCCATTTTTAAATACTTAATGAAGCATCACGAATGGCCCACCATGGTCCCATGAGGGCAGCACCGCTGTGTTTCTTGTTTGCAGAATGCTGTTCCCCACTGCTTCTTGTGTTTCTCTGCATTTCTGTATCCAATTACAGGTTCCATCTACCAGGTCTCAGTGATATTTATGAGACTGTGGTGCCTCTTTTGGGGCAGAAATGGAAACATTATGAGGACTAAGGATTCATAAAAATCCAGCTCCCTTACAGAAGTCCTGTATTAAAGTTTAACAGAAGAACCAGCACATCTGTGCCATACCATTAGGGTCCCATCTAGGTAGGAGTCATTATAATGGGCTCCAGGGAACCCCCAGATTCAAGGAGAGGGGGAGGGTTTAGATTTAATGCTGTTCCCCAGACCCTGAGTTTAGGATGTAATCACTGCTGTTTTCAGTTTTTGTTTTCTTTGGGGGGGGCTGTTGTGTGTTTTCTTCTGTCTGTTAAACCTAGCATGTCTGGTGAAATGATAAAACAGTCATAGGGGATGTAGCCCCTGCGAGAGGCTGCACACTGCCTGGGATGGGTCACCAACCCTGGTGTAGAGGGATTCATTTAAATCAGGATGTGCTTAAGCTCCACCAGTAGCAGAAGAGAAGTCGGGGTATGGTGTGTATGCACTGGTTCCCTAGATAATAGGATGAATTTTTCTATTATTTTTCTGTTTTGGGGCCGGTGAGATTCTCATGCCTTACCAGAATGACAGGAAGTTGGACTACAGCTTCTAATGGGGGGAGAAAAATAGGGAAGAAAAAGGACTGGACTGGCAGCTACTTATTTTTGTCACATATGTGTCAGCTTTTGCTTGACATTTAAGATAGTGTCAGTCACTGTAGAGAGTTGCCTTCCGATAGTGTCTTACACAAAGGGAATTAGAAACTTAGAAGGCCCAAAGAGTAAGAAAGAATGCAAAAGATGCTTTGTCAGATCCACAAAGTTGCACATCATTTGTAATAGCAAACAATTTTGAAACAAAATTCATCAGGAGGGGTCTGGCTGTCTAAAATGGACTCAGCTACACGGTAGTGTCTGCAGTGACGCGCTATGCTACTTTTTGTGCAAGAAAGGGAAAAGTGTGGATGTTTGTATTTGTATGCATTTGCTTGTGTTTGTAAAGAGAAATAGTGTAATAAACAATAAACTTAAAGCTCATTTTAAAGCTTTTAAGAGGAGAAGGAATTGAGCTTAGAGGAGACTAGGAAGGAAGAAGAATTTAACTAAAAACATCTTGCTATGTAGTTCAGCTGTGGAATCATGTTAAGTTTTGTTATACATAGGATTAAACAGATTACATACAAAAGAGCACACTTGCCCTCCCCCAAAAGTCACATAACCACATGGGAAAATACAGAAGAAACAGAAAACAATGTGACTATACTTTGTTAGTGATGGAACACTCAGGTGAAGTCCAACTGATCTTAGAATGTAGTTTTCTCCTTGCATTCTCAGTAAGATGTGCTGTGAAGACAAAGTACCAAGAGTTTTAAGTTAGCTCCAGCACTCTTACTGTTAGTAGTCAGATCAGTATGCTCAGGAATTAAAATTTCTCTACCTAACGAAGATAAAAAAGCATAAAATTTAAAATGTTATATAAAAACTCTTCAATTAAACTGGAATTGGAAAAATTACTAGGATTTTATCTTTCTTTTTAAAAAACGTGTCCTAGATCTGCCCAGATTGTAATCTTAGAACACCCAAGTCCCTACAATTTCCTCGAAGAAACAGCTCTAGGTCTAACATGGGGAAGGTGTTTTGGTGACTGTAAAATACCTTGTGCGAAGAAGCAATTGGTGAATTGGTCACTTCAGAAGGATGGGGAACCAGTTTGAAGGACTTCCACTGCCAGAGGTTCAGTGATTGACTCTAAGGGAATGTGAGAAAGTTTATATGTTGTAATAAGCACCAGTAAAGGATCATCATACTACCCTGAACTTCCACTGTGCCTGTCCTCTTGGTTGATTCTGAAGGACTGTAGGAGTTATTTGATTAGGTAAATGCTGGTAAGGAGTCATAAAATGTGCACAATGTGATGTTAGAGTTTGAGGCTTCCTATGAGTCCCCTCCCCTTCACAGTAGGCTTGGTATCTGACTTCACTGGCCCTTGCTGTAACAGCAGGTACATGAGTTTATCTCCTGTCCATCTCTGGTCACCAGCATCTGTCTTGAACTCTGCCTTGTGAGATTCCAGACTTCCGCTCCATTCCAGCCCTCTTCCTCCTCACTCAGCACTTTGATCTCTGAAGCATGCTGAGAATCCCTTCTCTAGAATGGAATCATGTAATGATACTCCTAGGGCCCTGTCTACCCCTTCAAACTCTGAGGAGCTGTCAGTGGCCCCTAAAATGCCTTCTGCCTGTTGGTATGGTGGATTTTCAGTTTCCTCTGCCTTTCTACATTCTTTTTTAAAAAAATATATTCATGTATTTATTTGTTTGTTCACTATACAGCTCAGACTTGTAATAATCCTCGTGTCTCAGCCTCCCAGTGCTAGGATTATAGGTGTGCGCCACCATTCCTGGTTTCAGGGCTGGCATGGCATGTGATACCAGGGTTCAAACTCACGTCCTTGTGCTTGCCAGGCAGGCACTTAGACTGCTGAGCTATCTCCCTAGCTCCATTGCTAAATTCTTAAATGGGCACGTATGAAATTCCCTTAGAGATTCAAATGGTTTCAGCAATACTGGAAAAAAAGTAAACAATGCCAGTTCATTGCCACAGCTTGAATGGGAAAGTAACATATTTTGTCTTTTTTCTTTTAGCCATGGAATTCCATGAACATTTGCACAGCATAGGCACCAAAGAGGGCCTGAAGGAACGAAAACTACAAAAAGCCGTGGAGAGCTTTACCTGGAATATTACCATCCTAAAGGTACCCCCTGAGTTGTGCCTGAGCCCATACCGTTGCATTGTTTTCCACTTGCTTCTCTTCCTTAGGGTCAGATGGGGTCAGTAGTTAGATTGCAGCATGGTCACTGCAGTCAGACGCCAAGCTCTGCCCTCTGGAGGGTGTGCAGGAGTGCATGATAGCGTGTTGGCAGGGCGTTGGGCTGGGGGACCCCACCATGGGCACCACGGGCTCTGTACATGCACAGGGCCTTCTCACTTTATCTTGGAATCATTTTAAGTATCATAAGTGCCGCTTGGAGGTAGTATATGTGAAATATTATTCTATTATTCTATTAATAATATTAATAGAAAATATTAATGACACAGGAATAATTAAGAATTTGAAGATTATAGTTACTCCCATGTTGTTTAATAATACAGAATTACAGCCTCAGTCAGTATGAAAGCAGCATAATCAAAGGGGATATGTAAAGAACTTGCTATTTGAAAGCTACTTTCTTTGAACAGAAAAGTTGCCTATATTTATATCTACCTCAGCATGACTTCTTTTAAAAGCTAACTTTTAGTTATTTTTATTATGAAAACCATACATTTGATTGTAGAAAAAAATTTAAAGCAATAAACACAGGTGCCCATTAGTTACACAATCCAGTGACACTATATATATTCGGTTAGGTCTTTTTCTGTTATGTGTAATGACACAACCTTCAAACTTTCTTGTTCTATCCCAGTGGTTCTTCATATTTTTTCCAGTGAATAATAACACAGAAAAAGTATTTTATTCTGGATGTTAGACAGCTAAATGTTGAAACACTTTTTTGGTATTTACTTCGAAATTTTATGCACAGTTGATTATAAGACTGTAAAAACATTATCTTTTATTTTCCTCCTTGCCCTCAAATTAAAAAATTCTTCTTTACAACTGAAAAGTTTTCTAATTTGATTTAATAAAAGGTCCCTTTTGCAAAGCTGTCCAAGTGCATTTTCTCACATAAACCCCTACCCATTTTATAATTAAAATCATTTTCTTGATTTCTTCAAAAACTTCCCTTCATATCCATGTACTTTATTTTATATCTGTAAATCAGTTTCCATGTTCACTGGTTTGTAGTTCAGTAAACAGCAGGCTTAAGAGTTTACAGTGAAAGGGGATTTGGCTTTACAGCCTGTTGCCTCATTCCTTTTCCAAGGTGAGGATATGACACTGCACGCTTCCTGCAGACCTCAGGAAAAGGTAACACAGTGCTTTAAGCCCTGTGGAAGAGCAAGTGCTCATTTTGCTTTTATTTTTTAATAGGCACATGGACATTATGGACCTGTGCTTCACAGACCACTACTCACATGTGGTCCAGGAACCAGCAGTCTGGGCCCACTTGGGGAACCTCTTGGTATGGAGACAAAAAGTTTCCTGTCCCCCCTCTGAAGGTTCTTTAAATGAACTGGCACCAGCTGGATCCATAAGAAGAAAGATACACAAGATCACTTTGTGTGCATGGGGGACAGTCACAAGAGTGTGATGACCCTAATAACCCTGTGAGGTCCAGATACTTAGGTCACCTTCCTAGGAGAAAGGGAGATGGGCACTGTCAGTTCTGAGGAGTAAATGATTCTAGGTTAATGAATGGGCCAGATGTTCAAATGATAGTTGGCAAACAATTCTCTTTTGGGATTGAAGGGGCCAGTAGTGGTGAGCTTACAGGACACACATGGCGCTGCGCTGCTCGTATCTCTGAACGCTCTAGGAGGCTCACTGCCACGGGCCTTGGTGATGAGCAGCGCTTGCACCAACGTATGTCTCTGTGGTTACACTCTTCAGTCTTCATTCCTGTACATGAACTTGGATCATGAAAACTCAGGGAAAGGAATAAGGATAAATGTTTTATTCTTCAGAAGATCGTCAGTAGGCACATATAAGCATAGCAAGGTACAGCCCAGCTGAGCATCTGCTCCTCTCTGAGGGCCTTAATTTTATGTATGTATGTATGTATATATGTATGTATGTATGTATGTATGTATGTATGTATGTGTTTAATACAGGGTCTCACTACACAGGATCAGACTCATAGTGATCCTTCTGTGCTGGGATTACAAGTGTGCACCACCATGCCCAGTCTTATTTGATGTCTCACTGCATCCCGGGAGTAGGGCCTGCACAGCATGCAGGGGACCGAGCCCCAGTCTCTGCACCTACCTAAGCAGCCACTTTAGTCTGCTGAGATATCTGGCCAGCCCAGGGCCTTAATTTAAAAATCAACATACTTGGATGCCCCGTTTCAGAGTGAAGCTCCCCGGACTCCTGCATTGGAAAGGTAGAAGCACAGGTCCTACTGGAGACCTGCTGCATCTACCGGTGACTTTCGGGTACATTAAGGCTTGAGAAGTGCTGGGCCACTGAAAATGGGGGGACTGACACACACGTCAGTGAAGAACAGCCCATGTAAAACAGTGTGCCATACTTTAAAAGGAGGTGATTAAACCAAGAGACCTGTTTCTTTTGAATTACATTCAGGGGGGAAAATTAACACCTCAGATTTGTGTTCATGTGGAAATAAATGTGCAGGATGGGATAACAGGCCGTTAACAATTTCTAGGGTGTTTCTTACAGCTGGTTATTTGAACATAGTAGAACCTACGTGAGGAATGGCAAGAACTAGAGAGATCTGTGTCTTTGTATATAGCAGGCATTTTCCATTTCTGTATTTTGAAGTCTTTTATTAACCTTTCTTTATAAGAATGGATGCTCAGGGGGATCTGAAACAGACTGGTCTGAGTTGAAGTGCTGGCATCCTCCTGGGGGCAGGGAACGGAGCATCGCAGTACTTCTCGCACTTCATCCTTGCAGTGAGTTTTGAGTGACTAGGGGCAGCCCGCCTGTCTCCTGCACTTCTCGGGGGCGTGGAGGCAATCTCAGAGTTCTGCCATCACTCTAGAGCCAAATTATGTCCACTTGTGCATCATTCTGTTCTTGGGAATCACAAGGAAGGAGGGGAACCAACCATCTGGGACAGAGGGCTTCCAGTTCTGAGCAGACCCTGGTGTGAGGCGCCTGCCCTCGAGTAAAGTCCGGGTCTAAGGGTGCTCATCCCAAGTTGTAAACTCTTTGCTTGCTTTGGTTAGTTTTTAATTTGGAAAGTTGTTTTAATATGCATAAATGAACAAAGGAAAAACATTTCAGGGTCATTATGCCCAGAATTATCTAATACTAACATCTTAACATCTAATATTTTTCTTAAAATAAGGAACATTGATCTATTGTAAATACATATTCATTGTATTTTTTAATCTCGAAAAGTTGAAAGTTTTAAGATGTCCTCATCTCATCCCTCTGAGAAAGAACTTCATTAAACTTGAGTACCCTTTTTGTATGTGAAGATAGATAACTGGAGACAGATGCCACTGAGTCTGAGTCAGACCCTTTTCACATTTTGACATCTTTCAAATTGATATGTATGTTGCAGTCCATAGTATCTTTGGATTGTGTCATCGTTATAGTAGCAGTGATTTTTCTTTCATAGTGTAAAGTACTGGTAATGTCTCATAAGCACTCATCTTGCAAATATGTCAGTAAGATTCTGCTGTAACTGCTCATTTTAATTTTTAGAAAACTTATGTAAGGCTGGGACCATAGCTTAAGCACCTGCCTAGCAAGCACAGGTTCCCAAATTCGATCCCCATTACCCGCATGCTGTGCCGGCCCCAGATCTCTGGGTGTGCCATGCTGGTCTGAGGCAGAAGGGTTATAAATTGGAGCTCCTTCTGGGGAATTTAGCAACTTAGAGAGATCCTATCTCAAAATTTAAAAGAAGGCTAAGGATGTGGCTTACTGTGAAAGCCATATATTAAATCCCTGGTACCAGGAAAAAAGGAAAGAAAACAGATGATGAAAACAATAGGAGTTATTTGTTGGATGTTTTTAAGAGCTTTATACATATATCAGTTACAAGAAGTTAGTTGAGGCAGAATTGTGTAGCAAGACCCTGTACCAAATAAATAAATAAAAGATTTTTTTTAAGAAGGTCTAAGCGCCTGATTGGATACTTGGATGCCATGTTTCAGAGTGAAACTTAGGACCCAGGTTCGATCCCGGTACTGTATGCCAGGCCAGCCCTGTCCTGGGTGCTCCAGGACTCGGAGTGGTGGTGCACACCTGTAATCCAAGCTCTTGGGGGGCTAAAACAAGAAGAGCACTGTGAGTCCAAGTTGTGTAGTGAGATTCTATGCCAAATGCATAATTTTTTTTTTTTAATTTACCTTCTACTGTGTAAGATGAGACTGTTACCACTCTAGTATTTCTAGCTAGGAAATGTTATTTTCCCTATTGTCCAAATTTTAAATTTTCCAAGACAACAGTGCCTTCTTTTTTGGTATAGGTACAATATGTCAATGGCTCACCTTCACCTTCAGTCTGAGAAGCCATGGTCGCTTTCCTGTGGCCACAGGGAAGTAGTAGTGAGGATACATACAGCTCAGCTGGGGTCTTAGAGTGCTCCTTTGAGTACTTGGCTCAGCTTTTTCTTCTCAGACTTTACAAAATATCCTCTTCTTAGATTTCTCCTGCATCACTGAGATAGGGTAAATCCATCCCCATAGATTTCCAATTTTTTTTTAACCTATCCCTCAAGATCTCATTCCTAGTACATAGCCAACATTGATCCCTTTTATTCTTTGTAGAATTTATTGAGGTATAATTTTTGAAAGATAAAATGTATCTTTTTAAGCATACAATTCAGTGAATTTTCACAAATATGTGTGTGTATGTGTATGTGTGTGTGTGTGTGTGTGTGTGTGTTCATACAGCTTCTGCCATTTGCTAAAATTTCTTTGTGTCCCTTTGTAGTAAAATCCACCATGTTGGCCATTGTTGATCTGATTTCTGTATTTCGCTTATTCCAGAATATGATATAAGTGGAATTATATAGTATATAGTCTTTTGTGCCTGACTTCTTTCATGCATTATAAAAGCTTTTATATTTTTCATATAAAGTTAATTTTTTTCAGGAATCTTTCCCTTTTTATTGCCAAACAGATGCAACACATTTTGATTATACTTATACCAGTTAATAGACATTTGGGTTATTTCCTTTATAAAAAAATATATTTAGTACAGGGTCTATAGGGTCTTACTACATAAGTTGGACTTGTAGTGATTCTCCTGTTTTCAAGCCTCCCAAGTGCTGGGAGGTTATTTCCAACTACTGTGAATACTACATTGAACACTTATATGCAGTTCTCTGTTTGGAAGTATGTTCTTACTCTTGAGTAAATGCCTATGAGCGGAAGAATTAGCTGCATTATATGGTACACATATGTCAGACCTTAAAAGAAACTGCCAAATTTCTTTGTAAAAAATATATGTATATATTTCTTGTTTGTATTCTTCTCAGGAGTGTTTTGTGAGAGTCCCAGTTCTTGGAACATCTTTATAACACTTACAATTGTTGGTTTAGCTATTTTGTAAGTGAATGAAGGTTGAGTATATTTTTTTCTGTTTAAGATTTTTTAAGATAGGATGGGTCGATGTGATTTTCTTTGTGTCTTCAGTGTGAATTTGTTAAGAATCTTGAGTATGTGGATTTATAATTTGTAACAACTCTGGAAATTTTTCAATTGTTTTTTTCCTTCTTAAGTCCAAATATACAGATATATTGCTTGTTACTATCTCATAAGACATGAGTGCTTTGCATTTGATTCTTTCTCCTTGTTCAAAAAAAGTGATAATTTTTATTGTGTCTTCAAGAAACACTGCTGTATGTGCAAACAGTATCTCCTGTGGTATCTCATGAATCTGCCTTGACTGCCCAGTTTTCTTCGCATTGCCGGTGCCTCTCTTTGTGGTTGCCACATCCTCTGCCTTCATGAATGGTCACAGTGTATGTACGATAGCTGCCTCAGAACTCGCTCCTCTCCACTCCGCTGCCACTTAACTTTTAGGCACTGAGACTTCCTGACTCCAAAGAGCCAGTGATGCCCTGGGCATTGGGGTCCTGCCATCCTGCCCTGGCCCTGCAGCTGCACAAGGGGAACTAAGCTCTGATTGGTCCCTTCTCTCAGGCTGCCCTGTGTTCACTGGAAGCTGTTTTCTCCTCTCATTTTTCTCACTATTTCAGCTCCTTTCGTAGTTTTTCCAGTGTTGCCTTTTTCTTTCTTTCCTGTGTCTCATTTCTTTCTCCTCCATCAAACAGAAAAAAAGGAAAAGGACACTCAGCTTAATGGGTCCCCTCTAGTTTGAGGGTTAAATCAATTTTCTGAATCTTTATGACTTGCTCATGTAGCTACCATTAATTTTAGGAGTTATTCAGTTGTGTTACAGTCTTAGTTTAGTTGCTGCTTGTAGGTTTTTGCTTATTTATGTTTTACTATTTCTCATTTCATTTGAGCTATGGAAAGAATTTTGTAGTACATTTTTATCCCACCAGCATAATCAAAGAGCCTCTCTGCCTTTATTTTTCACTTACTAAATTATTCTCTGTCCTGGTAAAATGTTTACCATGTCCACTCATTGTTACTCCCAGAATGGTAGAATATTATGCAGTTGAAGAGTCTGGTCTGAAGTCTTCCATTTTGGTTACCAGAGCAAAAATACAGGGCAGCTTGACATTGTGAGGGCTGGGACCTGAAGGAACTCTGCAACCAGAAGTTGCAATATAGCCTTACGGCTTTTTCTGCTGTCAGAACCCTGTTGGCCCCGGCAGCTGTGCCTCCGTGTAAGCCAGTGCTCCGTCTGCCTGTCCGGGCATCAGCTCCATTCTCATGCTCCCTCTGCTGGCTGTTTGGTTGCTGCAGTTTCTACTGCTCTGTCACTGTGTCTTGACTTAGCCTGCCCTTGCCTGTTCCTTACAAGCTTTTGTTTCAAGTGTTCAAACTATTGTATTTCCTAGTTCAGCCTAGGCTTGAAGCTTCAGACCAGCAGTCCGAAAGTTGTACACCTTCTCCTACTTTAGATCTCCCTGAGTCAGTTTTCTTCCTGCTACAGTATACCCTGTGTCCAAGAAAGGTATTGTCAGGTACCACAAGAGCTGTCTACCTTAAATAACTGTTCCAGTTCATTACCATTGTATAACAAACCACTTCAAATCCAGGGGCTTAAAACAGCTACCTTTCCCCATGATAGTATACCAGTGGAGCCCAGCTAGGGAATTTTTTTGTTTCATGTGGCATTGTCCTGATCACCCCTGGGGACTTGTTCTGCTGAGCACTCGGCTCAGCTGCAACACCCAGCAGGCTTCTCTCCCTGTACTGTTGTGTCACCTAGGTAGCAGAGAGGGCTGCATCGCTTCTGAAAGTAAGCTGATTATAACCATAGATGTCTTCCTCGGGTGGATGCCAAGCTGGCTCTCCCTGTGGTGGGCCACTCTGCTGTTAGAAGTGGGACTGGCAAGGAAACCTGGAAGTAATTAGAGATTCATTCTCTTTAAGAACATAAGATTTCTGCCAAAAATAAATCAGTAAACCAGACAGTATTTGCACTAACAATAATCTTGATTTCCTTCATTTTTATCAGAGGCTCAGTACTTACCTTGATGAGAACTGGTATCTATTCCCTTCCCGAAGATGGTTGTGATGATCCCTGAGTGACTCTTAGACTTACTGGTACTCATATGTTTTAGTTGGTCTGTTTGTAATTGGCAACACCATATGTTGCTAACATGCCTAAACAGCCGTGACTGACTGAAGGACCTTTTTCTATAGCATGAGCAGCTCTGAAGTCAGACTACAACGCTGTTCGTCATTCATGTGGGATTTGTGATTACTTAGCTAATGTTTGTGCAAAAAAAAAAAAAAAAATGTGCTGAGAGATGAATTGCACAAAGGCAGTGCTTCTTCTTGTGCAGATTTTCCTACTGTGCTCAGGGATGTTCACGGTTGCAGACCTGCACATCCCTCGGCATCCTTTCTTGCTTTGCTTTGTCCTCTCTGGCCCTGGTCCCGCTGCCTGGAATCATGTTCCAACTTCTGCCTTCTATGCTTACATTGTGGCTTCCTATGTAAAGACTCCATGGACTGCTCTTGAGACCTCACCCTACCTCTGTCCCCAGAGCAGCCAGCTCTGTGCCTGGCAAGGCCCCCTCCCACCATGGTAAACCTTGGCCCTCCTCATGCACAGGCCTATAATCCAAGGATATACAGCTATGGTGAGAACTTAGGAAGCTTTGTTGTCTGGATACCATGCCACTAAATGATAGCTGAGTGCCAAAAGCATTTCCTAGAGTCACAGTCACTCGCCCACACAAGGCAGTGTCATCCACAGCCACAAGACCTGCTGAAGTCCTTTACTGAGCTTCTTCAGGGCCAGCTCAGAAACCTTCTGGCCCCACAGTGCTAAGCAGGAACCCTCCCACCTTTGCCCTTGGTTGAAAGAAACATAAAATTGTTTCTGAAAAGAATCATATTCTGTCCTAATTTAAATTATAATACTTCAAATCTTATACAGTAAGTCCCTGAATTGGGAATGATGTCCATTTGGGGAGAATGTTGGCGTTGGATTCATTCATAAATCTGACCAAGTGGGTGTTGCAGATCCTTAACACAGATATCCAGTGTAAAACACACCAACAAAAAATAAATGCAAGCCCCGTTTCTCTCTGTGAAAGTTCATAACTCAAATCTTCCTAAGTCAGGGATTTTCTATATTTGAAACTCAAAAATTATTGGTTTGTGCAGACCTTTGTGCATGCACTATTGGTAGATGAGAGGATAACTGTAGGTGCAATATGAACCCGAGGTGGGCAGGAGCACGAGGGGATTGGAGGTGTGGGCAGTCTGTAGGTGGCTGCCGTCTTAGTGTAGCCAAGGCGCCGCTGCGTCCAGTGCGGGTCAGACGTGTGTAGATGGAGGGGAGAGTCACCAGCGGGGCCAGGTCCTCAATGTGATCTGTCCGCCACCCTCCTCCAGCCCGTGTCTGAGCACTGTGGCTGGGGCAGGTGGAGACAAAGCCCCTGCTCCTGTGGTGGGATCAGTGCATCTTCAGCTCCTGCTGCAGCTCCCTCAAACTTGTACACGAGAGTGAAGTCACAGGACAGAAGACATGACGGGGCGCTCATAGCTCTCATGTCCTGTAGAGGAGCACGTGCCCTGCCACTGCAGCTTCAGGTTACTCGGATGATTGAGGTCCTTTTTCAAAAGTGAGGTTGGTTGAGACTACAGTGAGAAATAGGCCTGGCGAGTCACGAGGCCTCGTTTAATTCTGATGAACACGTAGGTATTAGCTTGCCACGAAAGGTCTCTGCAAGGGAAGCTGCCAAAGAATAGTAATGGGCACTTTTCAGCCCTTAGCCAAGACCCCCTCCACCCACTCAGTCCCTGTGCAGTGAGTGTGGATCGGAAGCCCGTGCTTCTGTTGCTGTATTTAGTCACAGGAGGAGTGAATTTTCTCCACAACTGTTTATATGTTGAGAACATTAAAGATACAGTATTTGCTTCAAGGTGCTGCATGCAACACGTAGGGTTGCTCACTTTGATTGAAGCCCTAATTTAGTTTATCCAGAAGGGGAACTAAGCACACACATACAGATGCTGTATATGTTTTGGTATAATTTTTTATTTAAACTGTACCTTTGGTAAGGTTCCTAATCTTTCTAAATTCAGTTCCCTCATTATGTAAAACAAGAGACAGTAACAGCATCTGTCTTACTGAAGTGAGCCTGTCAGTGATGGTCCTTGTAAATAGCACCAGGTAAGTAGTCACTCAGTAAATCGTCCCCAACATTCCCAGAAGGCTGTGCTGCTGTATTTTCTTTCATATTTTGTTTTTGATGTATTGTAGGCTCTGTGCTTTCAAACCTAGTACCATAATTATGTTCATAAGCCTTCTGAACAGTTTGAATTGTGGTAAAGAAATGTATTAAATCATTTTCATAATGCTCTTTTAACTTAAAAAATGACTTTTATTTTCCTAGAGTTGTAGTTTCACAGCAAAATTACAAAAAAGGAGCAGATACTTTCTGTTTGCTGCCCCCCACAGAGTTATGCCTTCCCCTTGCTAACACCCCTCCAGAGGGTGCCTTTGTTATAACTGATGAACTGACGTTGATAATTATTGCTCAAAACCCATAATTTATACTAGGCCTCACTTTGGTGTTGATTATTAAATAGATTTGAACAGATCTGTAATGGCATATATCCCTTTTTTTCCCTCCTGCATTGCTAGGAATCAAACCCGCATTGCACAGGTGCTGCATAAGCACTTTACATTCCCAGCCCACCATTTTTTAAAATTTGCTTTTTAGTGTGCAAACTGTATGTGTACAGCTTGGTATTTTGGTTGGGTCTATTGTTGTAATATGCAAAGTATTATCCCTGGTCTAAGGCCCCATGTGCCTGGCTGTTCCGGTCTGTGGGTCTGGAGGGAGGTTTGAGCCTTGGGCCTATGATGCTGAGTGCTTATGAGATGCTAAACTCAAGTCACTCAGTTTGTATAGGAGTCTCTCATCATCTGAAACAGTGACTGACCATAAAACATTTACTAGAAGGCATGTTGTTTGTAACTGCATATTACAACTATGTCAGAGAGATAACCAGTGAAGAAACACTGACTTCCTGTTTACCTGGCTTTTGCTTCCTGACACGAGGTTTGTGTTAGGATTTTGCAAGTTTGTTTATCTGGTTTTGGTTGCAGAAGACATTCAGGTAAGTGACAGAAGAGTTACTTTTATCTGATGCCACCACTTCAGAGTGACACTGAGGATACCCAAGACTTACAGAGAAGATAAAATAGCAGTTTATTTGAGGAAATAAGGTATGTGCAGATTGTTGCCAAGCAAGGACCAACAAATGGGTGGAAGGACATGCAGCACTCTTGGGAGAACAGCTTCATCCAGGCCCTTGGGGCTGCCCAGGCGTCTGCTGAGCAGGTGCATCTCTTTGGGGAGGGGGGACCTGAAATCTGCTGTGCTCCTCCTTGTGCCTCCAGGTGGGATCAGAAAGCCTAGAACAAGGCAGCCTAGGCAGTGCTTGTCCAGGTGAACCTTCTCAGTCTCTCGCCCAGAACAGCCCTAAAATTAGTACAGGTTTCAGGCATGTGGAGGTCAAAACCAGACACTGAAGATTTGCATTCTTTTTCTGTTCAAACAGAAGGGTTGTACTTCTGTGCCTCCACGAATGCCTAGTGCTGTGAGTGTCCTCCTCTTTCTCTTCCTTCCTGCGGTGTGGTTTGGAGCTGTCCTCCAGCCCCCAAGAATGGCTGGCAGCGTAGCATGTTCGTGCTCTACACATCCCAGCCCCGGGCCTGTTGCACAGGCAGATAGCAGAGGGCAGGGCAAGTCCCTGTGGCTGCATTCAATCCCTCACCTTGGAAACACGGCAAGTTTGATGTAGGAGCTTTGAAAAAATTAGCAGGTACATAGGACCCCTGTTGTTTTAACTCTTGATCTGGATAAAAGCATAAGAACATGGATGCAGCAAGTGCTGCCACTGCCTGCAGAACTGCGCGATCTCACACCAACTGTTGTAACTCCAAAAACACATCAAACATAGGATTTCAGGTACTCCATCCCCCCGCAGAATTGCGATTCATTTGGTTTCAAAATTTAAGTAGCTTTAACAGATGTGCCTTGACATATTTTTAATATATTAAAAACTAGGACATCTTTTGTTGTCATGCAAAAGGTCTGGTGACTACCAGATATTGGGTGCAGCTGGGGTGCTGGCTCTGGGGTGTGGCATCCACATCCTTCCTCGTCTGACAGTGTCCAGCCAATTGATCCAGTTCTAAGTAAGCCATGGGCTTAGCCAGACACCCAGAAAGAGCCACTGGGATCCTGCCACTGTCCTTAGCAGTGCCCTTTTAAGATAACTTTCTGAGACAAAGTGAGAACTTAAGGTCAAAAAAACCTTTTTTTAATCTTATCAAGATAAAAACCAAATAGAATGAAGTCTAAGATTCAAAACAGAATTGTGAAACCACATAAGTTTTTTCAACTGGAAACACTGCAAAGCCAGCTCCAAAGCAGGTCCTTCACACTGGACACCCTGTGTCTGTGGCGGCAGTGTCTTCTATAACCTTTGCTCTCTCAGTGTCTTTGGAAGCAGTAGCATGGGAACGCTGCTACTGCAAACCCTACTACTGCTTTCAAAGTAAGTGGCAGAGGCCAGGTCAGTGGTTCGCCCAGCCCAAGTATGGTGGTGGTAAGGGTCCTTCTGTGTCACTTGGTTAATAGCTGAATATCTATCTGGTCCGTTCAAGATGCCATAACAACTTGTCTGAGCTCTGGAAACATCTAACCAGATAAAGAACTCCTATTCCCACATCAGCCATACTACCTGGGGATGTTTGTTTTTAAATATCCTGCCTTCATGTGGTAGATCAACATAAGCTAAAATAGAGAGATCACCAGCACGTGACTTCTGGTCATTAAAAAAAAACACAAAGAACATGACAGATTGCTTAATCTTATTTACCAGAAATAAAAATATAGTACTTACTTACATATAGGTACAGAAAAAAAGACAAAACACATTGCTTAGGGAGCAGCTATGGATGTTTTTAATTTTATTTATTTATTTATTTGGTTGGTTGGTTGGTACAGGGTTTTTCTACACAGCTTAGACCCATAGTAATCATCCTGTTTTAACCTCTGCAGCACTGGCATTACAGGCATGCATCACCATGCCCAGTTTCTCTGGCAGGCAGGGCATGCCTAATTCTGGGGCCAGCATGAAATGCGGTACCAGGGATCAAACCCAGGTTGTTGAACTTGCTAGGCATGCGCCTAGACTGCCAAGCTATCTCCCCAGCCCGTACTGTGGATATTAAAGACGACTTTCACATTCACTTCCATTGATCCAGCAGATGCTCACTGTGGCTGACACTGTTGTCAGCTCCAGAGATTGGGCAGTGATCAGGAAACAAGTCTGCTCTCAAGAGCTTGCATTCCATGGTAAACACTTAATAATAAATGAACAGTAGACTGTGTTGGGAGTGATAAGTGTTGTAAAAAGGAAGTGTGAGCCAAGTTTCAGACAGAAGGCATGAACCGTGTGTCAGGGGCAAGGCCCTGTGTGCAGAGGAAGGAAATGCACAGATGGAGCGCTGGAGGACTCCAGGCAGTGGGAGGGTGTTTTCTGTCAGCGTTCCACTTCTGCTCTGTAGCTGTCCTGTTGAAAGGGGAGAACACAGGAGACTAGCCACAGGGGCTGTCATAAACTTGGGGTGCTGATAGTGGCTTGGATGCAGTGGTCCTGAGTATGGCAAGAGGTGACTGGACTGTGAGGTTGTGTGAGTATGTGTAGAGAGAATTGGGCATGGAGTCACTGATAGGCTGTCTGGGGGCTGTGAGAGCAGCAGAGGAGTGAGCGGTGGTGCCAGAGTCCTGGGTCAGCATGATGGCAGCTGCAGGGCGCCCCAGGTGAGGAGAGGCTGCTTATGGAAGGAGCAGCGAAAGATCAGGAGCTAAGCTTTGAGTATCTGCAGCCCAAGAGGATATTCAAGTAGGCATTTTCAAAGAAGAATCACTAATTTTCATTCATAAAATTGGAGAAAAAGTCAATGGAACTTTAATAGAGAAAATCAACAAAGCCAAAACTCTCTTTGAAAAAAAAAACCAGTAAGATTAATAAAATCTCTAACCAAACTGGGGAGAGGGGAGGGGGAGGGATGGAGGGAGGACATACATAGGCTGCGATATCTGCAGTGAAAGAGAGGACTTTGGACAATAAAAGGATGATGGTTATATCATGAGCAATTGTCTGCCAGGAAACTTGATGACCTGCATGGAATAGAACAACTCCTTGAAAGAAGCCATCTGCTGAAACTTAGAAGAAGTGCACTTTCTCAATAGGCTTACATCTTATAAAGAAATTGAATCTGTAATTGAAAACAAAGTATGCCAGCCAAAACAGGTTCATCATGGCTTCTCAATATTTAAGGAGGGAACTGCTTGGTCTCTGCAGTGTCTGGAAGATAGCAGCAGAATGAGTACTTCTCAAGGCCAGCCAAATAGCTCAGTGGATTAAAGTGCCTGCAAACAGGTGCAGAGGCAGGGGATTCAATCCCTGGGCCTGCCATGCTGGCCCTGCCTATGCGGCATTCTGAGGTGGCAGTTGAGACTGGGCATGATGGCGCTGCCTGTAATCCCAGCTCTTGGGAGACTGTAAATAGGTGAATCACTACGAGTCCAATCTAGTAGTGAGACCCTGAACACCCTGTAGACCCATCCCTAAAAAAAAAAAAATGAGTAGTACTCACTCATCCTACAAGGTCAGCATTGTCCCAATGTCAACAGCAGATTAAAAAAAAACTGAAAACCAGTATCACTTGTGAACATAGGTGCACAACTCAACTCAGTATTTTTTTTTCAGTACCTGCTTTTTTGAGCACGTGTTTGTAGTACATAATTGTCACGTTCCTTGTGGAGGGTTGGTGTGTGTACACGACACATTCTAGTTCTTTTATTCTCTTCCTCTATTTTCCTTTCCCTCCCTCCACCTCAGGGTCCATTTCCATTTGCAGAAGAGCTGTCTTCCTACCTCCAACCATCTAATGTTCATTTTGATCTATATTTGTATTTTATGTTCCCAATACAAAAGAAACCATGGGATGTTCATCCTGGCATGTCTCACTTCACTTGCCGTTATGCTCCATTGTGTATATACACCAGATTTCCCTAGTTTCTTTCTCAGTAAGTTCCTTATTGGCATATAGCGATGGTATTGAAGATTGTGTGCTGATTTTCATATACAGCTACATTGTTGTATTTTGTTATTGATCCTAGGAGTCATTACTGGAAGTTTTTTTTTTTTTTTTTTGGTCTTAATAGTAGACATTTTTATTATATAAAGTAATGACAAACTTCCTTTCATATATATATATATATATATATATATATATATATATATATTCTTTTTTTCATAATTGAATGTACTAGCTAGTGTTTTGAGATCTATATTTTTTATTTTAAAGAAAAAACAAAATTTCAAAATAATACACTGATTTCTATGGTTAATACGTTACATGTTATCTTTAGTTACTCAGAATACAAGATAGAGGCATTCATCCAAACAATCTTAGCACAAACCTTTCTTTTCAATAAGCTAAGAAATGTAGTACAGTATAACTGTCATGTATGTAAATATATATTGCTTTTACTGTCTTTTCTCCTTCCCACCAGCCCAAGTTTCTCTTTCCTTTAGGACAGTCTCTTCCCATTTTACAGTATCTGCTGTCCATTTTGGATCTTATGTGCTCTTTCAGCTTTGCACACCAGGGAAACAATACAGTGTTTGCACTTCGGGGTGTGATGTCCAGTTGCATCCATTTACCTATAAAAATTTTCGTTTCATCATTTATGGCTGAGTACTATTCCATTCTATAAAAAGACCACATCCCTTTTATCCATCCTTCAGTTGATGAACATTTGGTTGTTTCCAAGGTGTAGCTGTACCAATTGTGCTGCTATAACATAAGTGCACATACATCACTGTGGTACAGTATTTTCACTTCTAGGAAGATGCCAAAGAGTGAAATAGCTGGGTGGAATGGGACCTCTAATCCTAGTTTTTTGGTGAATCTCTACACTGATGTCCATAGTGGTTGTACCAGTCTGCTCTCCCATCAACAGTGGAGAAGGGTTCGGTTTCCCCTACAGTCCCTCCAGCATTTGTTATTGATTGATTTCTGGATAATAACCATTCTTTCCAGGGCGAGATGGTCTCTCAGTATTGTTTTAATTTTTCATCTCTCAAATGACCAGTGGTACTAAACATTTTTCATATATTTCTTATTCTTCGTATTGCTTCATCTGAGAAGTTTGTGTTCATCTCTGATGCCCATTTTTGGATTGGGTGTTTAAGTGTGGGAGGTCTTCATTTTTGAGTTCTTTGTGTGTTCTCAATAGTCACCTTCTGTCTGAGGAGCAGCTAGCAAACATTTTTCCCACATTGTGGGCTTCCTTTTCACTGTGTTGGTGGTTTCTCTTGCTGTGCAGAAGCTTTTTAATAAGATGAGATCCCAGTTGCTCATTCTCTGATAGTTCCTGTGCAGTGGAATTTTATTCATAAAGGCTTTGCTTACACGTGTCTTCAATTGTTTTGCCTATTCTGTCTTCCATCACATTTGATGTTTCTGTTTTAATATTTATATCTTTGACCCATTTTGAATTTAGTTTCCCAGCACTCGGGAGGCTGAGACAGGAGGATTGTTGTGAGTTCGAGACCAGCCTGAGCTACAAAGTGAGCTTAAAGCCAGCCTGAACTGCATAGCGAGACCCTGTCTCAAAAAGACAAAAAAAAAATGAATTTAGTTTAATGCATGGTGAAAAATATGGGTTCAGTTTTAATCTTCAGTACATGCAGAGCCAGTTTTTCTACCACCACTTATTAAAGAGGCTATTTTGCCATGAATGTGTTTGGCACCGTTGTCAAAGATAAGGTGCC
The DNA here is from genome assembly GCA_004027165.1 of Ctenomys sociabilis. Lineage (NCBI taxonomy): Eukaryota > Metazoa > Chordata > Mammalia > Rodentia > Ctenomyidae > Ctenomys > Ctenomys sociabilis. Next base: position 31,211 of record PVKA01009537.1, on the reverse strand, counting down.
TGAATATGTCAAAGATAAGGTGCCTGAATATGTCTAGAGTTGTGTCTGCATCTTCTAACATGTTCCATTGATCTTCAAGTCTGTTTTTTTTTTTTTTTTTTGCTAGTACTGTACTGTGTTTATGTCAGTGTAACTTTATAATTTCAAGTCAGAGATTATGCCCTTGGCTTGCCTTTGTTGCCCAGAACTGCCTTGGCTATTGTAGGTCTCTTTTAGTTCCAAATGAAATTTAGGATATTTTTTTCTAATTCTGTGAGATATGCTATTGAAATTTTGATTGAAATTGCATTAAATCTAGAGAACAGTTTTGGAAGTATGGCCATTTTCACTATATTGATTCATCCTATCCAAAAGCAAGGCATAGCTTTCTGTTTTCTGATATCTTGGTATATAATCTTCTTGATGATTTCCTGTATTCTATTTGCTAGGATTTTATTGAGGATTTTTGCATCTATGTTCATGAAGAAGATGGGCCTGTCGTTCTCTTTTTTAGCTGCGGCTTTACCTGGTTTTGGAATCAGTATAATGCTTTCCTCTAGGAATGATTTTGGGATGATTGCTTCCTTTTCAATTTCATTGAAGAGTTTGAGGAGTATAGCGATTATATCTTCTGTAAACTTCTGTGAATCCATCACAACCTGTACTTGTCTTTGTCAGTAGGGTTTTTTTTTTATTGCATTTCATATTTCATTGGCTGTTATTGGGTTATTGAGAGTTGTTATATCTTCTTGATTCAGTTTTGGTAATTTGTACCTTTCTAGGAATCTGTCCATTTCATCCATGTCTTCTATTCTGTGAGCATAAAGACTCTCAAAGTAGCTACTGATACTATTGATAATCTTCTGGATTTCCACTGGGTCTGTGGAAATCTTTTCATTCCTTATTGCTTGTATTTGAATTTTTTCTTTCCTCTTTTTGATGAGGTTGGCTAGAGGCTTACCAACTTTATTTAGTCTTTCAAAGAACCAACTTTTTGATTTATGGATTCTTTGAACTGTTTTCTTCATCTCAATTGAATTAATTTCTGCTCTAATCTTTATGATTTCTTCCCATCTTTGCTGTCTGGGTTTCGTTTGCTCTTCTTTTTTAGTTGTTGGAGGTGCAATATTAGGGTGTTTATTTGTTCCCATTCTGTTTTCCTAATGTATGAGTTCATTGCTATGATTTTCCCTCTGAGAACTGCTTTCATTGCATCCCATGAATTCTGGTAAGTTGTGCTTAAATTTTCATTGAATTGTAGATATTGTTGAATTTCTTGTTTAATTTCATCTGTGACCCATTGATTGCTGAGGAGGGTGTTGTTTAATATCCATGTATTTAGGGGGTTTCTCTGGTTTCTTCTGTCATTTATTTATTTCCAGTTTCATTGCACTGTGGTCAGATAATATGCACAGGATAATTTCTGTTTTCTTGCATGACCTATGGACTAGTATGTGGTCTATGAGAAAGAAAAGTGACATAAAGGGTCTTATTAAGGAGTAAATGAAGATTAATAAAATTTGAAGTAGCAGAAAAGAACAATTAAGAGAAAGAAGAGGAAAACTGGGAGGAAAAAAATAGGAAGAATTTGAGAAGAAAGCAAAAAAAAAAAAAAATTTCTCAGAGCCTCAAATCCAATGAAGAAGAAAGGAAAAAAGAGGAAGATACTAAGCTCCATCCTCTCCATTCCTCCCCCCAAAAAAATTTGTATTTTTGAATGTATGGTCTCTTATAAGTTCTACAGTTTTAGAGTCCAACAAGTTAGTCTGCCCTAATTTTATGACCTGCGCATTTGATTTTGTGTATATCAATGAAGAACAAATTTAAAAATACACTGCCATTTACACCATTAACACTTCCAAAAATGAAATCCTTAGCTACATAAACTGACAGAAGAAATGGCCCATGCTCAAGAGTATGAAGATTCTATCTTTTCAAGATGTCCTAGGGCCCGGGACACAGCTCAGTGGCGCAGCACCTGTTTGACAAGCTTGATTCCCAGTATCTGAAAAAATGAAGAAGCTGTCAGCTCTTCCCAACTTGGTTTATAGAGTCAGTGGAATTCTCAGCATATTATTTCCTGGACATTGACAAACTGATTCTAACATAAATATAGAGGTAAAAGACCTAGAATAGCCAGTGTAGTATTGAATGATAAAACAAGGCCAAAGGACATTCACTACCTCCATTTAAGAGCTGCTGCAAAGGTACATTAATCAGAGCAGTGCAACATTGGCAGAACATCAGAGAAGAAGGGAAACAAAACGCAAGGCCCAGAAATAGATCCACGCATATATAGTCATGCAATCTTTAACAAAGGAGCAAAGCCAATACAGTGGAACTGAGCATCTTAAATAAAATGGTCCTGGAACAACTGGACATCCACATAAAGAAACTGAGTCTAACCTCAGGCCTCCTCAGGGATGAGCTCAAAATGGATCACAGATGTGAAGGTAAAACAAGGCAACAGGACTAGAAGATAACATAAAGTCTAGGTGACCTTGGGTATGGCGATGGCATTTTTTAGATATTCCACTGAAAAGACAGTATGAATGAAAGAATTGACTTCATTGAAATTAAACACTGCACTGTGAAAGACAGTCTTAAGAGAATGAAAAGAGAAGCCACGGATTAGTAGAAAATGTTTGTTAAAGACACATCTAATAAAGAACTGCTTTCTAAAATACTCAAATTATTTTAACTCAATAAGGAAACAGACAATGTGACTAAACATGGGCAAAGATGGCCCAGACACCCTACTGAAGAATATAAATGGAGTACTCATTGGGCAAGGACATTGAACACCATATACCATGGAAAAGAAAGAAAAAAATGAGTTACTACTACTTACCTGTTAGCACAGCCAAAACCAAAACACTGACAACAAAGAACTGCTAGGTTTTGGAACAAATTGGAATTCTCCTTTATTGTGGGTGGGAAGGCAAGTGTGCTGTCACTTTGGAAGATAGTGTGGCAGGTGTGTGTAAACATAAACCAGTTTTTCCACGTGATGTGGTAGTGACTTTCTAGTATGTACTTATTGTCTGAAGACATTTGTAGCAACTTTTTTGTAATTCCAAAATTGGGAACTAGTCAAGATTTTTTCAGTTGCTAAATGAACAAATTGTGGTACATCATGACAAAGGAATGTTATTATTGAAAAGAAACGAACTATCAAACTGAAAAACAGGGAAACCATAAATCCATGTGACTGAGTGAAAGAAACCCGCCCAAAAAGGCTATATGCAGTAGTACTTCACTATTTCATGATTCAACTTTTGGAGACTCGCCATTTCATAGGTTTTCAAAAAATATTAATCTAAATTACAGATTTTTCACTATATCACAGGATTTTTCAATACTGTGCAGTAGACATATGTTGTTAAAATTATGTAGGTTTGCAAGTTTAGAAAATGGTTAAGAATATCAGAAATGTTTTTAAAAATGTGGGAAAGGTTGATAAGAGTTTGGGAAGGGTTTATAAAGCCTTAAAATATATATAAATGCTAAAATATAATATCGCTAATGTCACTACTTTTCACGTATTGTGGGGGATGTCTGGCACATAACTGTGACAAGTGAGAGGCCGCTGTCCTGTAAAATTCCATTGTATAACTTCTGGAAAAGCTAAAACTATGGAGACATTAGAAAGGTTAGTGATTGCAGGGGTTAGGATTGGAGAGGCAGGAGAGGGGTGACTTGGCAGAGCATAGAGGATCTTTAGGGTGGTTAAAACATCCCGCATAATACTGTAATGATGGATGCCTATATTTGTGCAGACTCATACTGTACCAAGAATGATTGTAGTTCAGACACTTAGCTTTGAGATTACACTGACAGTCAGTGCAGGTTCCTCGGCCACAGCAAGAGTGGTGCTGCTGACCCCGGGCGACGTCACGTGTGGTTCACAGGGACTCTGGGCTTTCTGCTCGCTGTAACCCTGAAGCTGCTCTAAAAGCTGAAGTTTTGACTTAATAATAATTGTAATGTTAAGATACAAATGGAATATCTAGTTATAGTCTATTAAAGCCATATATATATATATATATTATGTATATAATATATATATATATATAGTAATTCTGCCTGTGAAGGTAAACTCTTTAATAAGAAATTATGTTTTTGATAAAATGTGGAATATTCATATGCAATAGCCTTGTGTCTGTAGAGTTTTTCAATGTACGAGTTCAATGGTGAAGAGGAATAAATAAAAATTTTTCAATGGTGAAGAGGAATGAATAAAAATTTTTCAGTTAAACTAAGCAATAGAACATCTATTTTTACTGATAAAGTTCTCTGTAAAGTAAAAAAATCATGACTAAGAAGTGGGAAGCAAGCAGACCATTCTGTGAATTCGGGCCTGGTGGTAGTGTAAATGCCATTGCAGCTTGGTCTCACCAACGACTAAAACGTGATTCTAACCTATTTGCCTGCCAAGGTAAGTTCTTACCCACCATCCTCTGCAGTTGGTTCCAGGCCTGCTGTGTAGAAATCAGAAATACCTTAAAGGTACTGTACATTTGGAGGCAGTTACAAAAGAGAAAGATGCTAAGTGTGACAAACTGTCAAAAATAGAGAAATCATAAAATAAGTAAGTGGAGGGCTTGTCAGATAGCTCAGAGAAGTAAAGTGCCAGAGAATTAGCAGATGCAGGGGCTGGGGGTTCAATCCCCACCCTACTGTGCTGGCTCCGGCCCCTGGGTGAACTGAGACTTCATGTGAGACTGGGCATGGTGGTATGTGACTGTAATCTTAGCACTTGGGAAGCTGAAAATAGGAGAATCTCTACGAGTCTGATGTATGTAGTGAGTGCCTGTAGACCCTGTACTAAATACATTAAAAAAGAAAAAAAAAGTGGATAAATTAAGGGCCTGAAGGGAAGGGGAAAAAAGTGAACAAGGGGTCTAGAGGGATTGAAGGGAAGGTAGGTGAAAGGAAGAGGAAAATAATCAAGTTATCTCATGCATAGGTACAAATTCCCTATGATGCGTGTGATTATCATGTTTACCTGAAATGTACCAGTAAAGTTAATTAATGAAAAAAGGGAAAGGAAAATAGTACAAGTATCAAGAACCATTAAATAAGTTTGAAAAGAAAACTAGAACAAAATGTCAGAGGGGGAGTATTGGGATCTACACAGTGGAACAGCACCACGAGGCGACCTTGGAGTCACATTAGCCCAGGGGTTCTCAGCCAGGAATGCTCGTCCCCCAGGAGACATTCCACAGTGTCTGAAGACTTGCTTTGCCGTCCACAGTCAGGAGCTGCCCTGTGTAGAGAGTGAAGGTCAGCGGTGTGTTGGGGGTCAAGCTACCTGGAGCTGCAGACACGCACTGCATGGTGTCTGTGTCCTTTTTCAGATACTGTACTATAGTAGTGAAATGTAAGCATCGGAAAAATCATCTTAAGGGTACCCAAGAAAAGTTTCTACAGAATTTGTATCTTTCTGTGAATGGGTATTGCAAAATAAAATGTTTTTAAAAAAATATCTTGAAAGGACAAAACAGGATTGGGCAATCAGCAAAAAATATCTTAAGACATAGGAATAGTTCACATGCACACATGCATGTGCACACACCGTTTGATGTGGATTTATAAGTGGAAAGGACTGAAAAGCATCATGCTTTTGGAGTGTGGAGTTGAAACTGGGAAAACACACTTTTTAAAAGTTAAAATCAGCCCCTTCAGATGTAATCCCAATAAAAAATGAAAATGCCTTCTTGTAGAAACAAAATACTTCAGTCTAAAAACCTACACTCTAAGTCTTGAAGGTAAGTCATCTCATGCCTAATACTGTTTACTTTCATATTTTGTTACAGGGACAAGCAGATCTTTTGAAATATGCTAAGAATGAGACATTGGAGAACCTGAAACAAATCCATTATGCTGCGCTTTCATGTGGACTGAATAAGCCAGGCACTGAAAACACCGAAGTGCAGAGGCCACGCCGGAGCCTCGAAGTCATACCTGAAAGAGCAAACGACGAAACTGGAGAATAGGGGAGCCTCTGTGTATCGTTAGAGTTTATAACTCTAGGACCAATGGTAGTCAAATGAGACATTTGCTTTGCACTCGTTAATGAGAATAATATTTGGGATTTTAAAGCACAACTGGAATAGCTAATTACAGTGTATGAAAACTGTGAATGTATGTAGCAATCCTGTGTGTAAAGGCAAACTCTTTAACAAGAAGTTATATTCCTGGCAAAACATGCTATATTTGTATACAGAAACCTCCGAACTCAGTTCTGGTATGAAGAACAGATTAGTCACTTTAGTTCCATTGAAAAACATATTTTCCTAAGTGAAAATAATTTCTTAAGATTGGAAATGATTGGACTGTCAAATTCCTATTTATTGGTGATAAGACCTTATATAACTGCTCATTTTATATATGTGTGGTTGCCAAAGTCTCTGGGTTAGGGATGATTTTGGTGTCATGCTTGCTGAGCCATAATTATGAGGAGAACTCTGAGGACAGGGTTCCTGAGCCCCTGGGAACCCTGGTGAGCCTTGGAGGAGGAGGAGAACGTGCAATTGGACTGAAGCTCCCTGGGCAAACACTTGTTGTGTCAGCACATGGGGAGGCGGAAAGCGCAATAGCAACAACCTGAAAGCGATGCCTTGTAAATAGTTTTTCATTGTATGGAGTAGTGTTCACATTAAAGAGATGTTTTATGATACTTCTCCAGTTGCACTACGTGGTTTTAATGAAACTTTATTAAAATTTCAAGTTCAAAGTAGTCTGTTCTGAAGAGTACCTAGTTACTTGTTAAATGGCTTTATTAAACATAAATAAGTTGAAAGCAGGCAGCATGGAACAGATATGGTTTTCCTGCAGATGTACTGGTGACAAATCCCTGCAGTTTTCATCTGAGAAAATATTTGATTGTCCTTCACCTTTGAAGGATACTTGTGAACCAGCCACATTTTTAATCCAAGCTTTTATTTTCAAAACCAGGGAAATATTTGAAGATCATTTTGCAAAGCTCCTGGACACACTGCAGTCTAATCATTGCTGCTTCCAAAGTAACACTGCTTTCACATTTTGGAAGAGCAAAAGCTCTAAATATTCCGCAGCTTCTATTTTATATTGTATTTTCTTTTTTTTAATTATTATTATTTTTATTGAAGAACAAATAGAGACAGTTTCAAGACATTAACAGGACAGAATCGATAAATTAATACATTGCAAAATGTTCTCATAAAGTTTTGGTGTTGTGCAAGGTGCATACATAATATTAAACTTACATTTTTGTAGCAGATGTCTCTAATCAGTGGATGAAGAGAGTATAGGTATATACTTATTTTTTATAGCTGAATTATATCATGGATTCAATAATTAATTCTTTCTACCTTGTTATCTCCCTAGTGTTTCTCCATAGTACTGGAAGCCAACATAATATCTTGTCCAACCACTATTAGTGCAAACCTTGCTTCTCATAGAATTATGCAGAAGCATGGCATATTTATCCTAACTGTACTGTTTATACACACACATCATGATTCTTCCTTTGTATACCCCATTTTTTTTTGGTCTGGACCTGTCAAAGATGGGCATTCCATTGTCATTAAGCCAATTTAGGTGCTTGAACTCGGTGACACAATCCAACACAGTGCAACATTCCACAATAATAGTGAGTTATCTGAAGATGTTGACTATAACCATTTACAGTTCAACTTATTATGGCCCCATGTTATGTACCTCATTTTTATACTTTTCTGCTGGATGGTTAAGACTGAGATAGATCAAGACCTGTATACCAAAACATGTAGCTTTTGTTTCTGCTGAGGTCAGTGAAGTCCCTTCAGGGTTTATCTTGTAATCCTGTACCTTACTCTGTAGATCCTTTGTGTCATCCGTGCTGATGAGTCACGGCCAATGCTTGACCAGTTTGCTCTCAGTGAGAGCCTAAGAGAAAGTTTTCTCTCCATGTGACTCCCCAGGCACACTACAGATCATCAGTCTCTTTCCTCTGTGGCTCTATAATCTCCTTGATTAGAAAATTTCTGGCACAACTGAGTTTCATGATGTTACAGTACAGGTTCTATGCCCTAAGTCTTCACTGACCTTGAAAGGCTAGGGCCAAAATGTTGGCTGGTCTTGTGGCTCTTCTATTTCTCCAATTTTGATCTGTGAACTTTACCCTACAGCATATGCCATTCAGTTTGCCCTATCTGATGCATTTCTTTATAATTGTACATTTCTATTGTATTTCTTCTTTTGACTTCTTATACGAGGGAGTCTATACGATATCTGCACATGTGGGTGGGTCTGGTTTATTTCACTTACGAGTATATGTTCAAGTGGCATCCACTTCAATATAAATGCTTCAAGTTTATCATTCTTTATAGCTGAGTAATACTCCATTATATAGAAATACCACATCTTTTTCAACCATTCCTCATGTGATGGACATCTTGGTTGTTTCCAAGATTTTGCTATCTTGTTTATATGTTTATAGCAGCAAATTGTGCTGCTATAAACATAGGTACACATATATCCCTATGATATAATGTTTTCAGTTCCTCTGGGAAAATTCCCAGTAGGGGGAGAGCTGGCTTGAAAGGGATTTCTAGTCCTACTCTTTTGAGGATTCTCCACACTGATGTCCATAATGGTTGTACCAGTCTACATTCCCACCAGCAGTGGAGAAGTGTTCCCTTTTCCCCATAACTTCTCCAACATTTGTTGTTGGTTGATTTCCTTCTGATAGCCATTCTTTCTGGAGTGAGATGGTATCTCAGTGTTGTTTTCATTTGCATTTCACAGATGGCTAACCATGTGGAGCATTTTTTCATTATTTGCTTCTTTAATTTCGTCCTCTGAGAAGTGTGTATTCATCTCAAATGCCCATTTCTGAATTGGGTCTTTAAATTTGAGGGCCCTTTTGTATCTTAGTTCTTTAAATAGTCTAGACAACAGACCTTTGTCTGATTGCTTGTTAGTTAGGATTTTTTCAAAATTTGTCGGTTGTCTTTTCACTTTGTTGACAATTTCTTTTGACATGCAGAAACTCCTCAAGAAGAGTTGATCCCAGTTGTTGATTCTTTCAAGTGTTTCCCATGCAAATACATGTTTGTTCATGAACTCTTTACCTACGCCTATGTCTTCAAGAGTTCCTCCTACTTTCTCTTCCAGAAGATTGAGTTGTTTCTGTTTTAATGTTTAAATCTTTAATCCATTTTGACTTTAGCTTCGTGCATGGTGATAGAGCTGGGTCAAGTTTTAGTTTTCAGCATGTAGAAAGCCAGGTTTTCCCACACCATTTGTTATAGAGGCTATCTTTCTTTCAGTAGGCTTGTTTGGCCCCTTTGTCAAAGATCAGATGGCTGAGTGTGATCGTAGATGACTCTGCATCTTCTAATCTATTCCACTGATCCTCAAGTCTATTATGTTGCCAATGCCATGTTGATTTTATTACAGTGGCTTTGTAGTATAATTACAAGTCAGGAATTGTGATGCCTCCTGCTTTGTCTTTATTGGCCAAGATTGCCTTTGCTATTCTGGGTTGTTTGTGGTTCCAAATAAATTTTAGGAATGATTGCTGTATGTGTGGGAGGTATGTTGGTGGCAGTTTGAAAGGGATTGCATTAAATGTGTACAGCAATTTTGGGAGTATGGCCATTTTCACGATGTTGGTTCTTCCTCTCCAAGAACATGGAATATCTTTCCATTTTCTGAAATCCTCTGTAATCTCTTAGGGTGTTTTAATTTTCTGTGAAAAGATCTTTGACTTCCTTGGTTAAGTGAATTCCAAGGTATTGCATTTTCCGTGGTGCTATTGTAAAAGGTATTGTTTCCATTGTTTCCCTTTCAGTGTGCTTGTTATCTAAAAAGTCAATGCTATTGACTTTTGAGTATTGACTTTGTATCCTACTATGCTACTGAATTTCTGTATCAGCTCTAGTAGTTTCTTGGTGGAATTTTGGGGGTCTTCCAAGTAAAGTATCATGTCACCTGCAAGTAAGGATAATTTAACTTCTTCTTTACCTACTCTTATTCCTTTTATTTCTCCCTCTTTTCTAATGACTGTTGCTAATGATTCCAAAACTATATTGAATAGGAGGGGTGATAGAGGACATCCTTGTCTTGTACCTGATTTAAGAATAAAAATTTCAATTTTTCCCCATTTAGGATTATATGAGCTTCTTGGTTGTCATAGGTGGCTTTTATCAAGTTGAGGTAGAGTCCATCTATTCCAATTTTCTGTAGGACTTTGAACATGAATGAGTGTTGGACTTTGTCAAAAGCTTTCTCTGCATCAATTGAGATGATCATGTGGTTTTTGACTTGGATTTCAGTCTATTAATATAGTATATTGCATTTATAGATTTTCAAATATTGAAACATTCTTGCATACCTGGGATGAATCCTACCTGGTCATGGTGTATGGTCTTCTTGATGATTTGCTGTATTCTATTTGCTAGGATTTTATTGAGGATTTTTGCATCTATGTTTATGAGGGAGATTGGCCTGTAGTTCTCCTTTTTAGTTGTGTCTTTCCCTGGTTTTGGAATCAGTATAATACTTGCCTCCAGAAATGATTTTGGGAGGACTGCTTCCTTTTCGATTTCATTGAAGAGTTTGAGGAGTGTAGGGATTATAACGTCTATAAATTTCTTGTAGAATTCAGCTGTGAATCCATAAGGACATGGACTTTTCTTTGTCGGTAGGCTTTTTATTACATTTCGTATTTCATTGGCTGTTATTGGCTTATTGAGAGTTGTGATATCTTCTTGGTTCAGTTTTGTTATTTGTGCCTTTTGAGGAATCTGTCCATTTCATCTGTCTTCTGTGAGCATCAAGATTCTCAAAGTAACTATTGATAATCTTCTGAATTTCCACTGGGTCTGTGGTGATTTCACCCTTTTCATTCCTTATTGCATGTACTTGAGTTTTTTCTTTTCTCTTTTTGATGAGGTTGGCCAGAGGCTTATCAACTTTATTTAGTCTTTCAAAGAACCAACTTTTTGATTTATGGATTCTTTGAACTGTTTTCTTCATCTCAATTGAATTAATTTCTGCTCTAATCTTTGTAATTTCTTCCCATCTTTGTGCTCTGGGTTTCGTTTGCTGTTCTTTTTCTAGTTGTTGGAGGTGCAACATTAGAGTGTTTATTTGTTCTCATTCCTAATGTGTGAGTTCATAGCTATGATTTTCCCTCTAAGAACTGCTTTCATTGCATCCCATAAATTCTGGTAAGTTGTGCTTGAATTTTCATTGAATTGTAGATATTGTTGAATTTCTTGTTTAATTTCTTCTATGACCCATTGATTGCTGAGTACTGTGTTGTTTTATTTCCATGAATATAGTGGGTTTTTCTTGTTTCTTTTGTCATTTAGCTCCAGTTTCATTGCACTGTGGTCAGATAATATGCATGGGATAATTTCTGTTTTCTTGCATATACTTACGGATGACCTCTGGACTAGTATGTGGTCTATTTTGGAAAATGACCCATGTGCAGCTGAAAAAAATGTGTATTCGGCTGTGGTTGGGTGGAACACTCTGTATATGTCCACCAGGTCCATTTGTTCCATTTCCCTACTAATTTTTTGTCTGGTTGATCTATCTTTTTGAGATAAGGAGGTGTTAAGGTCACCTGTTAAGATTGTGTTCTTAGATATTAGGTTTTTCATGTCCATTAAGATTTGTCTTACATAGTTGGGTGCTCCTGTGTTTGGTGCATAGATATTTATGAGTGTTACCTCTTGCTGTTGAATTTTTCCCCTGACCAATATATAGTGGCCTTCTTTGTGTTGTTTGATCCTTCCTGGTTTGAAGTTGAGGCTGTCTGAGAAGAGAATTGCTACTCCTGCTTTTTTCTGACGTGCTGGGGCATGTAGTATTGTTTTCCATCCTTTGACTTTGAGCCTATGAATGTCCTTTTGAGTTAAGTGTGTTTCTTCTATACAGCATATTGTTGGATTTTGTTTCCTAATCCACTGTGCCAGTCTATTTCTCTTAATTGGTGAATTGAGTCCATTTACATTGATGGTTATAATTGAAATATGTTGACTTACGTTTGTCATGATAATTACCTGCTGTTGTTTACTCTTGTATCCTGTGTTTAATTGTCCTGTTTGGTGGGTTCCTTCTGATCTCATTTGGGAGTTCTGGTCATTGTGGTCTCTCTCTAGAACATCTTTCAACAGCCTCTTAGGGATGGCTTTGTCATCATGAAATTCTTTAGTTCTTTGTCGTGGAAGTATTTCACTTCTCCATCAAACTTGAAAGAGAGTTTTTCAGGGTATAATAGTCTGGGCTGGAATTTGTTTTCATACACGGCTTGAAGAACTCTGCTCCATGCTCTCTTTGCCTTCATGGTTTGTGTAGAGAGGTTAGCTGCAATTCTGATGGTTTTCCTTTGAATGTGATCTGCTTCTCTCTAGCAGCTTTCAGTATATTATTTTTATGCTGGATTTCTGGGATCTTGACTCAGGATATGTCTCGGTGTGTTTTTACTTGGGTTGAAGTTATTTGGTGTTCTGTATCCTTCAGTTACCTGAATGTTGGATTGTTTCCTCATATATGGGAAGTTTTCTGCAATTACTTTTCCCTAAATTCTTTTTATGTCATTTGTATTGACTCCTTCCTTCTCATTGATACCAATAAATCTCACATTGTTCATCCTGGCATCATCTTGCAGGTGATGGATTACTTTTTCCTGCATTCTCATCATTTTTAAGAGATCCTTTCTAACCTTTTCACTAGCTGCACCAGCGTCTTCAAGATCTGAAACTCTGTCTTTGCTTTCACTGAAATGGTAGACTCGTGATTGATATTTTTAGTTCTTCTATATCTCTTCAACTCTGTTTCATGCATTCTATTTCTTTTCTGTATTGTTCATTCAAGGAATCCATCATATTTCTGATCTCCTCTATTTTTTTATCCTTGTCTTCTTTAGAGGTAGTTACTGATTCTTTTTCTGCAAAGTTTCTTCCAAGTTGGGTTTCCTCTGTATATTTCCGGACTTGTGTCTGTATTTCAGATGCTATGATTTCAAAGAATTGTTTTTTTTCAAAGAATTCTTTTTTGATTTCAGAAATCATTTCTGCTTTGAGTTCCTCATGACCTTTCTGTTGTTGTTTCTTTGCTTCAGACGCTGTTAATTCATACATTTGAGCTGGAATAGTGCTTTGCACTTGTTCTGGGTGAGCATTGGTTTTCCCTGATGTTTCTGCATTTGATTCTTTATTTCAAATGCTATGTATTCTGATATTTCTTTTTTTATTTCAGGAATTAATACTCCTCTGAGTTCCTCTATACCTTTCTGCTGTTGTTCTTCTGCTTCCATATCTGTTAATTCATTTCAGCTTGGCTAGTGTCCTCTGCACTTACTGATGGACTCAAGACCTGAGATTGCATTTTTCTCCTTGTCCTTGTCATTTTGTATAGCACTGACCTCTCACCTTTGGTGTAGAGCTCTGTCTCTTCAAACAGAATAAGCCAAATGATGGAGAGGGCCAAGCACGGTAGTTCAGGAGTGTTTCCCAGAACTATGGTATTTCTCCTGTGTCCCTGTACTCTGCCCCAGCAAATGTACCGTCCATTGGTGAAGTTGACCCAGGTCAGCAGCACAAATTTGTAGCTAGTTTACGCCTTTGGCTCATTCATACAGAAGCAGAAAGCACTTAGAAAACTGAGCAGTGCCCCCACTGTGATTTATGGAACTTTATAAACAATTTTTTCTTGCAAAGGACTAATTGACCCACTCTGAATTGAACCTATGCATGTCTTATAGTTAACCTGCTGCTAAATGTATATCAGATCCCTGATGCTGGGTTTCTGAGTTGTGGAGACAGGGTAAGATGGAGGCTTCCTTTCATTATCTTCGCTCCTTGATGGGAGGCGTTGCTTACATTACTTGTAATACAAACATTTTGCTGACATTTTGACCAACACATAATCCATTGAAGGATGTGCACCCACTGGCATCACTTTCATGTGGGGAATACATGTGATCAGAAGTGGCATGAAAACAGCTGGTAAAGCTTGGGTGGCAGTGTCTGTCTGTAGTCCTGTACTCTGGTATTGAGCTGGGTGGATTGCATGTTTGAGCCCCAATTAAGCAGTCTGGGGATTAGCAGCAACTTGTCTCAAAATAATTTTGAAGAGGTTAATGATGTAGTTCAGTGTGAAGGCCCAGATCCTGTTCCAAATATAATTTGTTCTCTTTAAAGCTAAATTTCTGCAGAAACAGAAAAATGAAGAGTTGGACAAAAATACATAAAAGCTGGCAAACACCTGGTCAGTGCTCTGAGAAAGGTAAGTTGTACAGGCTGAGCACAGTGGCACACACTTCTAATACCAGCTGCCTGGGAGCCTAAGCTAGGAGGTTGGCAAACCTTGGCCTGGGTAACTTAGTAAGACCCTGCCTCAAAAATTAAAAAGAGCTGAGAATATGGCTCAGCCCTCCCTGGTTGCAAGCCCAGAATGGGGAAGAAAAAAGTCACATTGGCCATGTGTGCATGAAACTAATGGCAGGTTTCCAGTGGTCACATTGGTGTACCCACAGAGTAAACCTTGGCACATCTGTGAACACATTGTGAACATTCAGCCCCTCTGTCTGTACCTAGCAAATGCATCTTCTCAGCCACCTGTCAGTGTCTTAGCAGCTACAGCTTCTAAGTAGGAAAGATCATCTAATACCTGGGTGCATGTATGGCCCATGAACCAGGGCAAGGGGGTGGGCAGTTCTATGCTGGGTGTAAAGAAGGGTGCCCTTCTTCACCTCCCACTCAATAGAGGTTCCCAAGCAGCCTTTGTCACAAGGCCTCATTCACGATGCTTCATTGACTCTTCAGTCAACTACAGTGGACCCTCGAATTACGGCTGGCCTGACCTGCAAACAATTTGGGTTATGACCAGAATTTTAGTTTTAACTTACGACCAAAGTCTCAAATTAATGACCTGAATGCCAGTCTCTTGTGCTTCCAGACTGTCTCAGACACAGATTTAACCTTTAAAGAGTTCTAAAAGGAACAGGACAACATCTTTTCCTATATGGGCCAATGTCTCGCTAAGGATACTGAGATCTGCCCATATTCAGGAGAGACTTTAAAAGTCATGTAGAGAAGCCTGAGCCTTCAGTTGGACAACCTGAGTTGCAGCCAGCCCTCAGCAACAGATTGAGTTTGTGAGTCAAGAGTTCTCTGGACTAAATAATACTGAATGAAAATTCACATAATTATGTATCAAATGAGTGAGAATGCCCAAGGTGGACACATCTGTCTACCGTTTGCCATTTATAGCCATTTAACATGGTTGTCGTGTTTGTTAGTTAGCTAGCATTTAATATGAGCAGACCTAAGACTTGCTATCAGTTGTGAGAATTTTCTACTGGTTGTGTTGGACAGATTGTTAGAGCTGTCTGCTAAGGATGTGTTCAGGATGCTTTGTCTATGTCGCTTTGCTGTGGTTTGGATCTTAACTGTCCCTGCAGATCCTTGTGTCAAGAGCTTAGTCTCCAGGTTGGTTCCATTGGGAGATGGTAGAAACTAAGATGTGGGCCCGAATGGAGGGTTTTCTATCATTGGAGGTATGCCCTTGAAGGATATTGGGACCCTCTTCTGCTTCCTGCCTACTCTGAGGTGAGCAGTCTCCTCTGCTATGTGCCCCTGCCAGGACACTTTGCCTTGCCATAGGCCCAGAAACAGTGGGAACCACCATCAGGAACTAAAATCTCCAGAACTCAGAGCCAGAATACTTTCACCCTTTTAAGTTGATTACATGGGATATTTTGTTATAATACCAAGCTAACTAATGTACAGGTTTTTTCAAGTGGCAAGGGATCTTGATATTATATACGAAAGATGTTAAGCAGGTGTGTTAACTTGACCAAGATTATGCTCAAGTCATAATTTGAACTCTTTTCCAAAGCCTGTCTTCCCAAGCATTGTGCTATGTTGTGCTCTTTTGAATTCCAAATATTTCACCTATAAACTACAAGTTTGATGCCATCTTATAAAGGACTATTGAGCAATGGGCATTTTCCCCCTTCTTTCATGCTGAACATGAGCTCTGAGATTTACTCACTGAGATTTACTAAAGCTGACATTGTCGTAGAAACTGGGGATTCACTGTGAACAAACACAGGTACAACCTCAGTCAGCCCCCATGGAGCATGCGGTGTAGCTGGGAAGAGAAGCATTTACCTGAGTAAGTGTAAGGATTCAAGCATGAATACCTGGTTCACACCCAGGCTTAACTTAGGGCAAGTGCTTTGTCTCCTGGGTTTCCAGAGGACAGAATCATTTGGGATTTGTAAAGCGTTCGTCGTGGCGCCCAGTACTCTGGTGGTGTGATCATTTGTTGTTGCTGAAAAGTTGGGCAGTGAGAGCACCTGAGCAGGCACCTCTTCTCTCCTGGGAAGACAGAGTAAGTAGAGTAAGTAATGCTCTGTGACTCAGCCTTGCAAACCTGAGAACAGCTATGGCTCTGTGGGTTGACTGTAATATTTTAACTTTTTTTCTTTGTGGTGGCTGTAGGAGTCAAACTGAGGCATCATTCATCCTAGGGTCTGTTCTACCACCGAACTACGACCCAGGGCTTCCTTGTGGTTCATGCTTTGGGTCAGTGAGAGCTGGGACTTGAGTCCTCTGCCGGGGCTAGACTTGCCGGCGTGCTCACTTGGCAGCTCAGCCGGGGCACCAATCAGAGCATCGCACGTGGACTCTCCACGTGGCTCGGGCCTCTCACAGCAAGGAACTGAGTTCCCAGAGCAAGCCTCCCAGGACAGCCTTTTAAAAGGCCATGTGGAAGCTGCTAGTCCTCTGAGCCTTGCTAAGGCCATTCTGGGAATTCCCAGGATGTTACTTGTGCTCTATGCCATTGCTCATGTGACCAAGTCCTGCCCAGATAAGGGAGTAAAGAACTGGATTCCTCCAGGACTCTATTCACAGTTTCCTAAAGAGTAATTGCAAACCAGTTTCCTTGTATGTCATCTGCCTTTTACCGGTTGTGTTCACTGTATTTGTTCATTGTTAACCAAAAAGTCAAATGCTGACAAATGAAGTAACAAGTGCTTGTGTCCCTCCCAGCCCCGTCGCCCACAGGACATGGTACCACTGACTGAGCAGGGCAGTGTGCAGGTGCCACCTCCTTTCTCAGAGAAGCTTTCACTTTTCTTGTCAAGGAAGGCTCGAACTGGAAGGGCTTTGAGTCTGTAAGGAGTGGAGATATGAACTGGAAGCTGCTTAGTGATTCAGTTTTACCAAACAGATTTTTTTTTTGTATTATCAAAGACTTGCATGCTTGGTAGAAAGTTAAGCGTGACAACTTGACAATTTATGTTTAATTTTATCATAATTTATAAAATCCAGTATTTCCTCTCTAAAAATACTTTTTAAAGTCTCACACAAAACTAAACCAAAAGTCTGTAAAATTCCTTCGAGGACAGATTTCTCAGCCATTGAAGTGATAGGTTGAGGTGAGCATTCTGGACATACAGTGAAAAACAACATCGATACTGAAGGGATAAAGGAAGAATGAGCCGGGCGTGGTGGCGCACGCCTGTAATCCCAGCACTGGGGAGGCTGAGGCAGGAGGATTGTTGCGAGTTCAAGACCAGCCTGAGCTACAAAGTGAGTTTAAGGCCAGCCTGAGCTGCATAGTGAGACCCTGTCTCAAAAAGACTAAATAAATAAATAAATAAATAAATAAATAAATAAATAAAAATAAAGGAAGAATGAAATTAAGAATAACAGCCAGGGTAGTGGACCAGGTTCGTCCCCGGCATGCCGTGCCAACCCTGCCCCCGGGGTGCGCTGAGATTGGGCATGGTAGCAGGCACCTGTAATCCCAGCACTTGGGAGGCTGAAAACACGAGAATGCCTGCGAGTCCAGTCCACATACTGAGGCCCTGTAGATCTTGCACTAAATACATTTAAAGATAAGAATAACAGCCAAGGACAAAGCTCAATGGCTCAGTGCCTGCCTAGTGAGCACAAGGGCCGGAGTTCAGTTCCAGGTACCAAAACCAAAACCAAATGAAAGAAATTAAGAGTAATTCCTATCTTGTTTCCCCAAATCTCAGAACTTGCTGTGCTTTATCATTTCTGACATTGATTCTTCTGATAATTATCTCTACAGTTGTAGACCAGTGCTGTTCAACAACTCTACGATAGCAGAAGCATCTATATCTGTGCTAATATAACACCCATTGGTCTCGTGTGCTTATACATTTTTATTTTAATTAATAAAACATAAAAATCCAGTTCTTCAATTTACATTAGTCACATTTCAATAAGTCATGCAGCTAGAGGTTGCCATTGGAGACGTGGCAGCAGTAGAAGGCATGTATATGTCTTTGCCTTCTGTTTGTATCACTTGTAAAAGACCGACATTCTTCACAATAACAAAGATGGGAAACGTGGCTCATTTCGGTGCTCTTTCTGCTTGATACCCCTCTATTCCCCGGCCCTGGTCAGGGTACGTCAGTGTGCATGCTGTTGGTTTACATCTGTAGCTTATGGTAAGATATTCAAAACTGCTCCTTGATACAGTAGCTGCCAACGCTAACACTTGGATCTGCCCCCGTGTTGGATCACAAATTTAGTGCACTCCACTGCCTCTGCCCCTGCTTTCCCAGTCACCACCGGCTGCCACACTAGGAAGCTCTCTAGATACCTTAACACATTCTGTTCTGTGGCTATATATATATAAACTTGCCTTCATAAGTTTGGTTCCAAAATTAGAAAATAATAACCAGCCTTTGTAATGGTTTAGTTGCCTAAGAATTAATTTGATACACAGTGTGGTCAAACCTTCCCAGAAAGGGCATTTGTAACCCCCTAAACCTGTGCCATCAAAAGTAAATGAAGACTATTTCCACTTCTACCCAAAATAGAAAACAGATTTACCTCCCACAGGAAACCACCAGAACCAGATAATGTGTGGTTTAGATGAAAACAGTTACTATAGCATAAAATAACATTGTCAGTAAGCCCCCTTCAAAATATTCCTCCTCACTTTAACATGCTTATCCTATCATCCTTGTTAATTTTTTAAACAATTCTGAAGTCCTCAATTGTGAGAGTCTTTGTGAAGTGTGATAAAAAAAATATGGTGGGTGCTCCAGTTGCGTGTCATCCCACGCAAGGTGGGCCATAAAACGTGGTGGTGTGGCCTCATCCTCTTTGTTCTCCAGCTCCTGCACTGGGCAACTTTGGGCTCTTCCCCAAAGTTGAAATGCCCGTGAAAGGTAAGTATTTTGCGGGTTGGGAAGATAGCTCAGTAGTCTAAGTGCCTGCCTTACAAGTTCAAGGACCCAGTTTGCTCCCTGGTACTACAGGTCAAGCTGGCCTCCAAAACCGAGTGTGGTTTACAAGCATGCACTTGTAATCCCAGTGCTGGAGAGGCTGAGACAGGAGAATCACTGTATGTGTGAACTGGTTTAGTGAGACTGTATCAAATAAATAAAATTTTTAAAAATTAAAAGTTAGTGTATCTTGATTGATTCAGGCTGCTGTGACAGGGCCACTAAAGCTAGTTGTGAAAGAGAACTTCCAGAACTGCTTCAGGAAGTGATAAGATCAGATGAATGTGTTTAGGTACTCTGAGAAAGAATAGCAATTGATCTTTTACTGTACTAAGTTTTTAAAAATTTGGTCACTGTGTTTTTCTTTCACCCCAAGTATGTATAAAACAATGGTTTTCAAGACAATAGACAGTGGACAGGAATAGTGCTATGGCCTTAGCGCAGGACCACAGCGAGGTGAGCCCAAGAGCCGCCACAGCTTATTAGCTTATAAGATTTCCCAGATGTGGTGCAAAAAGGAGAAACCCACGGGAGTTCTGGTGATACCCTGTGCCGGGGACCAAGGCAGCTGGAATTCTCTGGACAGAGCAGTCAGAGATGAAAGCTGCATGGGAAGGGCAAACCCTGCCGAAGGCCTCGCTCTTGGGAGCAGAGGCCAAGTCCGCCTGCGCATGCGGGCGCTGTGTGGGAAGAGAAAGTGCCACCATGGGGATGGCAGCAGCAGTCAGCCTACGCGTGCTATCACGCCCCCTCCCCCTGAGATTATGCCACAGATATATTAATATACAGTGTGTCAGTGCTGTATGTGATTCAGGTACTATGTATATTTCTGCTTTATACATAAGCAGTGAGGGTTTTTTTTTTTTTTTTCTCTCTAAAAGGTAAATTTTGTCCCTTTTGGGGGCAGCATCAGCTTTACTGAGAATGCGTGGACAACAGCACAGGTGTTTCCTCAGGATTGTGCCGCCATTCACAGGGCAGAGGGTTGTTAGAGGGACTTTACTCTGTAGTCAGGAATCAGCCCCAAGCTACAGGTCCCGCTTGAAAATTTTAGAAGTAAGGCCTAAAAGATCAAACTGTTTTACAAGAACTGGATGTGACACCTAAGCAGATCCCAAAAGGTAAAGATCACAGATGGACCCAAATATCAGGTGTTCAAGGAGGCAGAAAAATAACGATACAATGAGAAAAGCTGTAAATTAAAACCAACCGAGCCGGGCGTGGTGGCGCAGGCCTGTAATCCCAGCACTCGGGAGGCTGAGGCAGGAAGATTGTTGTGAGTTCGAGACCAGCCTGAGCTACAAAGTGAGCTTAAGGCCAGCCTGAGCTGCATAGTGAGACCCTGTCTCAAAAAGACAAAAAGACAAAAAATAAAAAAGTAAATAAAACCAACCGAGCGTTGACGCAGACGTTGAAATTAGTAGGGCAATGCACTAAACCTTTATTCTAGCTGCATTCTTTCTTTGTGCTCAGAAATGCAAGGAGCCAAACAAAGCCGAAGTGAAAGTCCACCATTGACACTTCAGTGTGTGAGGCAGCAGAGTAGACAACGTGAGTGAGCTGAAATCACAGCAATAATAAAAACTACTCAAATTAAAACAGTGAAAAGCAAAGCTGTACCTGTGAGCTATGAGATACAAATGGCCTAACGTGTCACTAGCCCCCTCAAGGAAGAGGAGAAACTGACACAGACAGAAAACACTGTTGAAAGAACATAACAGCCAAACGTTTTCCACATTTGATGAATGCTGTAAACCCACAAACCCAGGAAGCTCAACAAACCCTGGCCACGAGACACACACAGAAACCTAAACCATGACACATAATCAAAGTGTCCACAACCCGCAGTGATTAAAGATTCCTACAGGCAACTAGAGAAAAGCCAGATATTTTATACAGAAGAACAAAAATAAAGACAACAGCAGATTTACCTTCAAAGTGCTAACCAAAAGGAAAAAGTCCCTAAATTATCTCATCCAACAAAAATATCCTTAAAAAATGCAAAATGAGAGGTTTTTTTCATACTACAAAAGCTAGTGGCACCAGATAGAAATACACTTCTGCACAGGAGTGCCAAGCACTGGATACAGAAAGTACATGAAAGAGGTTTCTTTTAAATGTGCCTCATTGTTTAAGTGTCTGTGATAACTGGCAGACAACAATGCAAGGTGGGCTTTAAAATATCAATTGTGACAACAATAGCATAAAATTCTACAGGGAAAAATACTGTTTTATAAGGTTCTTATGCTACCTATGAAAGCGTATAATATTACACGAGGCTGTTATTAGTTATTAATGATGTATTTAAACATTAGGAAACCACTAAAATAACCAAAATTATAAGTAGCCCAGCAGAGAGGTAAAATAGAATGATAAAACACAATGATAAATGATAAATGATAAAAGAAGACAAGAAAGGAAGTGAAGATAAAGAATAAATGAGACAAAAAAAGACAATGTTAAATGAAAATATTTCATAAATTTGGCTTTAAACAGCCTTTGATATTAAAGAGACATTAAAATTCCAAGTCAAACTGCACATTTTGGGAAATATTTGTAATACTACATTCAACAAAGGGAGAACTGTTTACAAAACATATAGAAAACTCTTAGAAGTCGATGGTAAGTGAGACAATAGAATACAATGACAGGGCAGTATAATTAATAGAATGCAACAGGGACCAAGAAACGTTTGGAATGGTGTATAATATCTTTAGTTAATAGGGAAATTCAAACGAAAGCCATAGTGTACACTAAACAAACCTGACATGGTAAACTTTAAAAGTTTGATAGTGCTGCTTGTGAAAATGTGGAGAACTCTTGAAACATAAAACGGTGCAACTACTTTGGAAAAACAGTTGGACACTTTAATTTTTTTCTAATTTATGTATTTGGTACAGGGTCTTGCTATGCAGCTCGAAGTTATAGTGATCCTCCTGTTTTCAGCCTCCCCAGTGCTGGAATTAGAGGTGTGTGCCACCATTCCCGGACTCTGTCACCCATTCAGTGCACCTTGGGGCAGAGCCGGCATGGCATGGGGACTGAACCCTGGTCCCTGTGCTTGCCAAAGCAGGCATTTAGTCTGATGAGCTATCTCACTGGCCCTTACAGTTGAACATTTAAAAAATATAGTTAAACATATGCCTAACCCATGAACTCACAATTGTAATCCTAGGAATTTTGGAAAAGAAACAAAAATGTATGTACCACATAAAATTCACATAAGAACATTCACAGAAGCTTTATTTGTATTCGTCAAAAGCTTTTTAAAAACCTTTTAATTACCCAAATAACTGTCAATAATAAAATGAATAAGCAAACCGTATTCATGAAATGGCTATGTACTCCAGAACAAATGTGTTAAATCCAACCAACATGCATAACTAAGAAAGTTCATGCTGAGTGAATAATTCCCGACACTAATTCATACGTGCTGTATGAACCCATCCATAGAGACTTCTAGAACAGGCAGAGCTAAGATACAGGGTGCTTGGAGTAGGGTGGTTATGGTGGGAGATGACCTGGAATGATGCAACTGCAGTGTGGATGTAACATGTATTTTGAGTGGTCATAGGTACACTACATAGAACTACAATGAACTCTGTGAGACAAGTTGAACTGTATATTTGAAATCTGCACATTTCCTTGTATTTAAATTATAGTTCAATGAAATGAACTTCATGGTTGAAAAGGAAAATATGACCTAAAAGCTGGAGGACACATTGCTGAGGGTCAGAGCAGGGAAGACTGAAGCTCATGGGTGGTGATGACGTCATGCCTTTCTCTGACCAATGAAACCTTTGCTTTTTCTTGATTATATAATTTGTTTTTCCTCCAAGCACTCTGATTTCCTGTTTTAATTTGGACTTGTTAGGTCTGCTACATGGGTTTGATTCTGGAAATGATTTTATTTATTATAATGCTGCCTTATTTAGACTCTACATGGCTCTTTCTTGGGCTTTATTATTTTTTTTATGAGCATATCTGTGTGTCATTCATTGAGAGGGCATTAATAGAAAGGCTTTGACTCTTTTTTGTTTGTTAGTACTGGGGATTGAACTCAGGACCTCACGCTTGAGCTATCTGTCCGGCCCCAGAGTTTGACTCTTAACATGTTCAAAAATTTTGGACTTTGTTCTCACATTTGATTAAAAATTTGGCTTGGCAGTTAAGTCTAAGCTCCCAGTTATTTTTTTCTGGAAACCTTGAAATAACATATTTTGTTCTACTACCAGTATTTCTCATGAGAACATGGATAACATTGCTCTTATGCCTTTGTAGATAATCTACTTCATTTTCTCGGGAACCTTTTGAATTTATTCTCTGGTCTTTGCTGTTATAAATGCTACAGTGAGAGAAACCAGCTTTCATTCACCACTTAAGTGGTTTCTTAATGTTTAAATACATCATTAATAACTAATAACAGCCTCGTGTAATATTATACTCTTTCATGGTAGGTGTTGGTTGACAGGAATCCAAGAGGCTAGCAAAGGTCAGTAAGATCCCCAGTTTTACGGAAGTTACATGCTAGTGTTGGTGATAGACAATTAAATATAGACAAATAAGATTACAATTAGATATTTAGATGGGGCATCTTCAGGTTTCTGAAAAAAATACAGTGCGGGATCAAGATAATGAAAAAGTGGTGCAGGATGAGGGCCGGGGGTGACCTCTCTGGGACTGTTGAGGACACGGAGAGTCTTTAATAACAAGAAGAAAGCATGCAGAGATCTGGGCCAAGGCACCAGAAAAAGGGGACACAGCCCAGAAAGCTGAGGAGGGAATGGACTCCCAAATGTTTGGGACAGAAATATGCTGGGTGACTGGAGAAGGTAAGGTGTGAGAGGCAGAGGGAAGACAGGCCCTGCGGAGTTGATTCCTGGTAAAGGGGGAAGTAATGAGATCTGATTTCTATTTTAAAAATCACCTTGGCTGCTGTATGGAAAGTGTGATTGTAGTGAGGGCTGGGGAGATGGCTCAGGAGAATAAGCAGTTCCCTGGCAAGTACAAGGGCCTGAGTTCAATCCCTGGTTCTGCCAAAACAAACAAAAAAAACAAAACCTTTCCAGTCAGCTATATACCCTCATCCTTTATTGGGACAGGGAGATGGCTCAGTGGAATAAGTGCTTCCCTGGCAAGCACAAGGGCCTGAGTTCAATCCCTGGTTCCACCAAGAAAAAAAAAATTCCTATCGGGACTGGGGAGATGGCTCAGTGGAATAAGTGCTTCCCAGGCAAGCACAAGAGCATGAGTTCAATCCCCAGTTCCACCAAAAAAAAAAAAAAAAAAAAGAAAGTGTGATTGTAGAGGGTCAAGAATACAAACAATGGCCAATTAGAAAGTGATGACTGGAAACCAGACAAACACCAGTGGTGATTTGGAGTAGCGATAGGGAGATGTGGTCAAATTCAGGGTCTTGATGAGATGCAGCAAGAGAAGAACTTAATGCGAAAGATTCATTATTAAAAATATATTATTATATTAAAATGATGCTAATGTGGCCCAGCACATTGGGCTAACCAGGTGGTGGGCAGGGGAGGAAAGGGACAGGGCTCCACTTTGATTCTGTAGCGCTCTTTCTTGGGGTTTTTTCTGAGTACATCTGTGTGCACCTTCAGAGGAAAGCTGAAGTGCTGTTTGAGATCTACACAGGCAGGAGGTCAGGGCCACTGATTCTTTTTATCATGAAATCTTCAACTCTAGAAAATTTTTCTACTGTGTAATCATACCCTCCTCAACTCTGCCTCTTCTTATTTTCCAACATCCCTATTAGATGCGCATTAAATTACCTGCATCGATGTGCAGGATCCCTGAACTTTCTCACAGTTTCCCCATTGTTAGGCTTTCGTCCCATGTCTGAGGAGAATCTTGATTCCCCTTTGTCTAGCAATTGTGTTGATTTATGTGGTCTTGGCTTTAATATTTTTTCTTTCATAGCCTCTTGATTCCTAATTGTTGCTTCTTTTTTGTCACAGTGTGTTCTTGTTTCATGACTGATATTAGGTCCTTAAATTTTCTTTGTTTTCTATGTTACTTACTCTGTGTTCACTTGTTTATTTTAGCCCCTCTCTTTTGTACTGAAGATTTTTGTGGAGATTCCTTTTTATTTTGCAGAACCAGGGATTGAACTCAGGCCCTTTCACTTGTCAGTGAAGCACTTATTCCATTGAGCCATCTCCCCAGCCCCTGTAGACATCTTGATATACCTGTCTGGAAGGGCTTTCTGCAAGTGTGTTACCCTCTAGCTTTCTGTCCTAAGTGGAAAACGGATTTGGTGCAGCACATGCCGGAAGTGGCAGCCAAGGTGACATCTTAATGCTGTCACATGTGGAGTATTCGCTCTTCTGAGTTATGTTTTGATAAGGAATGGTGAACAACAGTAATCCCTCCCTGAACAAACGTGTCCTGCAAGTGTTCCCAGTTCTCAAGTCCTTTTTGTGGTGTCATGGCGCCGTTTCATTGGTGATACCTGCCTCGCGTGTGGGAGGGGAGGTCGCATAACCGCGAGAGGCTCTTGAGGGTCCTGGCTTCAGGTCACAGAGCCCTTGGGCATTCTATGCCAGGAGTCTGTAGTTCACTTCCAGCCTAGGGGAAATGTTCATCACTGGGCTGGGGCCTAGGAAGATAGTCCTTTCAGGAAGGTTAAACAGGTGAACTTACTTTGGTCTCCACTGCCAGAAGACTGACAGGATGGCTGCCCTGAGAGGAAATCAGTTTAGATAGGAAGAGCCACAGGTATGGAGAGCCCTGAATGTGTGTGGGGAGGTATGTGCGTAGGAGTGTTGGGCAAGTGATCCTACTGCAAGCTAGATGCAAGTGGCATCCCTGTACCCCTCTTCTCCACAGGCGTGGGTGACTGCATTTTAAAGGCAGACATGACTGGAAAATATTTATTGACCCTACAAAAGAAAGACAATGTGAGACCAAACTTGAACAGACAAGATTGAATTTTTAAAGGACACTGTAATAAAAAGAAAAGACATAAATCAATGGATTTTTATAACCCCAAGGATAAATCAGAGCAACGAACACAGGAAAGACAAAGAGCTCAAATTCAAGAGGGGCGGACCTGCTTCAGCCCGGCGTAAGGAAGGGCACACCTGCCAGGAGGATGACTGTAGCTCGCAAGCTCCATGAGTCGCGGGGGCTGGGTGTTCATCAGAGACGCTCCGAGGGAAGTGTGGTGGGCGACAACTGAGGGGGAAGCGGGGCCCCTCTGGGCGCCTGGCAGGTGGGATAGATGTAGGGGCTGGAAAGGCACACAGTAAGGAGTGCTGCGGCTGCAGCCAACTGCTGAATAAATGCCACTTCTGAGGACATTCTAATCCAGATTGAAAAAAAA
Organism: Ctenomys sociabilis; assembly: GCA_004027165.1. Classification (NCBI taxonomy): domain Eukaryota; kingdom Metazoa; phylum Chordata; class Mammalia; order Rodentia; family Ctenomyidae; genus Ctenomys; species Ctenomys sociabilis. The sequence goes on along the minus strand of PVKA01009537.1, from coordinate 4,629 downwards.
AGAAATAGACTAGCCAGTCGTATAGAAATTTCTCAGAACTCACAGCACCGTATCTTCGACGTCACAAGCAATCGGTGTTCCCCTCCCTCCAGAATGGGTTACACCACTAATCCGAGTGGCCATTGCCCACCCTCGAGGTGCTTGAGAGATGTAACAATGTTAATTAACAGTGGCCAGGCCACAGATGTCTAGCCGAGCTACAGCTTCACTTTCAGACAAGAAGAGTAAAATCCTTAAGGCCTCTGTTGATAAGAGAAATACAGGGGAGGGCAGTAGAAATGTAGTGGATATTAGTATATGGCATCAAATCATTACCCAAGAAATTACTGAGCACCCTCTCCTGCAGATCTGGAATTTCTTACTTTGTTGCCCTTTTATCTAAAACTGTAAGGAAAACCTGAGAAAGAGCCCACAGCGATCAGCATCTGAGAGGAAGTTTTGGAGAGGAAAGTCCTTCAGGCTGTGCTAGCTACGCGAGAGCAGCTCGTACACTGTCAGCTGACTAATGTCAGCTTCCGCATCCATGAGTCTTCTCTGTTCTTAAAGGCAAGGGTCGTTGTGGTCAGAGCTAGAAAATCTGTGTTACAGTTTGTGCCCTGATGTACCCCAAAGCCTCATGAGGTCCCAGGTTGGGCTCTTTGGAGATGGCTGGGTCTGGAGTGTGTGGTTACTAATTTAGTCCACTCATAGGTTTGGCATAGCTGTGGGTAGGATTAGGGGGGGCCCACCCCACTAAGCATGAGTGCTCCCCACTTCTGGGCCAGCAGCATGGTTAAGATGTAGAGGACAAGGGCCTCTTGTCCCTTGTCACTTCCTGCTTTCTGCCTGCCATGAGCTGTTCCACCTTTGTGCTCTTCTGCAGTGCCCTGCTGCCCTGGAGCCAGTCAATTACGATCCAAGCCCTCTACAGACCATGAGCTGAATAAACTTTTTCTCCTTGGCTCTGGGTGTTGAGGATTTTGTCTCAGAGATGAGGAAAGTAACTAAGACATCTGTGACCCCAACAGGCTACTGAGAAACAGTAAAGTCCTGATTTCCTTGCAAACTGACACTGAGACAGTGACTTACTGGGACATCTGGAAAGCAACTAGTTTTGAGAGCTGGGAATGGAGCCCACGAACTTCCAACCTCTCCAGGGTGCGCTGTAGGTACATACATAGATAAATAGGTAGGTGGTAAAGATCAATAATTTCAAAGTCCACGTTCTGACATTTCTGTTAATTATGTAACAGATTGTGAAAAAATGACTAAGGAAGGGGCCCGGGAGATGGCTCAGTAGAATAAGCGCTTCCCTGGCAAGCGTAAGGGCCTGAGTTCAATCCCCCATTGTGCCAAAAAAAAAAAAAAGAAAAGAAAAGAAAAAAAGACTAAGGGAAAAGTCCCTACTAACCAGAGCTTAGCAGGAAAAATAAGAGTATGCAAGGTGCTTTATTCTTTTCCATCAAGAAGGAAGCCCTGTAAGTTGATTCACATAAAGAAGGCATAAGAAGTACTTTTGATACACAAATCGTTATCAGTAAGGTAGAGGAAAGAATTGCCATAGTTGGGTCTGGGCTGGTGGGATGATATTTCTGCTTTTTCCCTCTCACACCTGCTGTTGGCTCCTGGAAATCTCTATATCCAGGCAAGTTTGGGAAAGGGTAAATGGGGGTCCCAGTCACAGGTGAACTGGGCTTCCTGAGACTTGAGCCTTGCCATTTACAGGGTCTGCAGGAATGTGCCAGGGTCTCTCTCCAGCTTAGCTAAAATGAATCAGGGGACACAATGGCATTTCAGATCCAGCAATGGCAACATTCAAAAGCTAATATCCATTTCAAAATCCAGAAACTGAAGCCAGACAGGTTCATACAGGGACAAGTTCTGCTTAAGGCCTGGAGGTGGCCAGTGCGGTAGAAGGCTTCCCTCAGGGCTTCTGGGCCCGACTTTGCTTCTCCTTCAATGCTGTTCTTCACATTTTGCTCACTTTCTGGGATCATGCCCAGCGGCAATTGTATTGCTCTCACATGACTCCACAGCACATGCAGCTGGCCGTTGGCAAGGTGCTGGCCACGGTGCTGTCATGCGTCCAGCATGTACATTCAGGGACTTTGCATTCCAGGTCCCTGAACCCAGCACCATGGAGTAGGAATTTGAAGCGTGTAGCAAACGTTAGCTCTCTAACAGATGGTCTTTCTCCTCCCCGTGTATACAAGTAACTTGTTCCATGAAGCAAATGTTTCTGATAAATTTTAACTGGATAGATGAGCAATGCCTTGCAATAGGAGTAGTATGTACAGAAAATGTCACATGACCACGACTGAGCCAGTGGGTTCTCTTCTTCCCTCCATGCCTCTCTCCCTCTCTCTTACGCCATCTTCCTTTCCCTTTCTCACCCCCTCCCTCCCTCTCTCTGTTCCTGCCTCCCTCTCCCCCCCCCTCCCCCTCCCTCCCTCTCTCTGTTCCCGTCTCCCTCTCTTCCCCTCTCTCCCTCCCCCCCCATCTCTCACTACTGTGGGCAATTGTGTGGCAACCACAAGAGGTAATGGAAGAGATCTCCTCTACAGAGAAGAAAGAGAAAAAGACACCGGAATCTTTCACTTCAAATGAGATTGAAAAATGTGAGAAACAGTGCAAAATTTTATAGGACAGTACCACCCAAGAAGACTGTAGCAGTGCCAGGGATGAATGGTTAATGACAATGCAATGTCACATTTCTATGAAATCCTCAAAAGGAGGCAAGAGCAAGTGTCATTGAATGAGTTTCTTGTTAAAGTTTCAGGGAAAAGACTATTCCATCCGACCATTAGATAACAGTGACAATGAAAGCAGTCCTGCACAATAACCCTCCTCTCATTTCCCTTATTCCAGTCATAGAGGTAAGTAGTGGGCCCAAGTAGCTCGAGCACATATACACGCACATGCATGTGCACACACACACACAAACACACACGCATGCACATACACTCATACACATGCACACACATGCGTACACACGCATGCACCCCCCATGCACACACATGCATATAGACACACACATGCATGCATATAGACACATGCATGTGTGCACACACACACAAAAAAACACACACACATGCACATACACGCATACACATGCACACACATGCATACACACACGCATGCATATGCACGCGCATGCACCCCACACACATACACATTCACACACATGCGTATAGACACACACATGCATACGTATAGACACATGCATGTGCACACACACGCACACACACACACAAGCACACGCACACACACACACACACGTACACACGCACGCGCGCACGCACACCTTTGGTGACATGGGTTTTCGAAGGCTGGAGCAATCACCAAGACCAGCACGGTGCAAGTCTGAAGCCTCAGCGAGGAGCCAGCAGTGGCTCTGGAGAGCTCCACCAACAGAAGACCAGGCCCAGCCCTGCCCAGAGGCCAGGATCAGCCCCACACTCAGCACAGTTCCCACGGCAAACTTGGCTGGAGCACACAGCACATTTCCAGGGTCTGACACGGACACTATCACTGAACTGTAGACGCCAGAGGTGTTTTACCACTTCTGTTCTCCCCTGTTTCTCTCATTGGCTTCCCGTGCCTATCTGGTCTTGCTTTGTTGTGTATGCTGTGGTTATTATTCCTTTGTTTTGTTTTGAATTTTTTTATTTATTAATTTTATTGAGAAACAAATAGCAATGAGACAGTTTCAAAACTGATTAGTAGGACAGTTTCAATAATTAGTACATTGCATATTGTGGTCTTTGTAGTGGTCATTCATAGCACAAGATGCAGACAGGGTACCCTGTCCAAATACTATTACTACAAATCTTTCCTCTCATTGAATTAAGAGAAAGTAGCTGTGTATCTATCCTAGCAATTTTGTATATATTGTTTTTCCTTTTTATTCTCTCCTCTTTTTCTAGTCTTTTTTCTTTTCTTTTTCATTCTGTTTCTCTTTCTTTTTTTCACTGTGTAGCTTTCTTATTTTTCTTTTTCATTTTCATCTTGATCCTCTTTCTCCTTTTCATCAACTACTTCTTGAATTTAAACTTTCAAGTGCGTAACCACTGCTTCGACGACTCCTTCACACCCTATTTCATTCTCTCCCTCCTGTGCCCTTCAGTTTCCTAAAACTGTGGTGCTCAGCCCCTGACCTCCAGCCTCGACTCTATTAACTTGCTAATAAGCTAACAGAACAATTATGTCTGCCTACTCGTTTGCTCTGGAAAACATGGGATGTTTCAGGAAAATTGAGTGAAAGTATGTGACACCTACACTATTTATAGCTGTCGTAATTTTGTGAACACAAATCACTTAGAAATATGCATTTGTATCCTTGGTTTTTCCAGATGAGAACATTTTGATTTTGGCTCAAGTGAGCAAGAGAAGTTTCTTCCAGTTCCACACCTGCCACCAGACACGTCACCCTGCCCTGGGCTGACTCGATGACCATGGAAGGCTTGGCCAGAGCCATTAGGGATCCATGGACCCCATAAAGAGGAAGGACTCTGGGGTAAGCACTAGTTGGTATGTGGGGGGGGGGAGAAGCCACCTCTAGGACCCTTAGTCGGGACACTGAGGTTCTGTAAGTAAAATTTGTACTTTATTCACCAGGAAATCACCAGAAGGAAGGAAAGGAAAAAGGGG